>JAOXYJ010174828.1:0-10610 GCA_028566555.1 Lithophaga nigra
TAATTAAACTAAATTATATCCCTGTACTACACATAAAAGACAATTATTTTATTCGGGAATTAACTGAAAATTACAAACGATATATTTTAAAGACCAAACAAAACAAAATTAGAAGGTATAGTAATTCCTTCTTCGTTAAGTATGAAAGTCACACGATTGTTTCAACTTAGAAATCTTTTCTACAATATCCGATCCTCGGACACGCTACACGGTCTAAGGTATACGGCAGATACACGGACATGGTCCGCACGTTCCACGGTCACGATTCGCACAATACACGGATATAGTTAACACGGTACACGGATACGGTCAACACGGTACATAATGTTTTGGCAACGTCGAACGGTACAGGAACTGTATCTCTATGACAGTCTTTAAAAAAATAACATTCAGTATTTTTTTCGATTTTCAAAATACACTGTAAAATACCCACAAACCTTGAAAATCTTTAGTTCTCATTTTACATTAGTGATAAGATATAATTGAAATAGATTGCTAAACTCAGATCTCTTTTGTGTTACTAAAACTTATCTCATGTATGTACCGTATTCTGCACCTCTATTAGCATTAGAATGTAATTTATACTAATATTTTATAAAAATTAGGATTGTTTTAAAAGTCTGTTTAATACGTTTGTTCGAAACTGTTATCATTCAAACATAAGCTCTTGGTATGGTTACATTTACATGATTTTGATCAAATGTAGAATAGTATGTTTGACAATGATTCTCTTTTACACGATTTGCCTCTTAAAAATACATTTCCTTCAAAGTTGTCGCTTCTATCTTTTAGATATGTAGCAATATTAACAAGCCTCCTGTGAATCAGATATCGATATTGTATATTATGTAGCAATCGTCTGATTTGTTCTACACTTGTGACATCGGACAGGAAAGATTGCCTATATGGACATATATGTCGTCTATTTCAGCAGTCTTTTAGCTCGGACACATGCAGATATATAGCTTATCTGTGAAACTTCGCACCTCGCGTAAATGTTAGCACAAACAATGGAGCAAGGGAACTCAAAATCAAAACGGTAATGTTCAGCTAGTGGTCATAGGTCAGCTAGGAAACATTATGGGGGTGGGGTGAATTAATGTACAATCTGAAAAATACTTAATTTATAACTGTTGCTTTCTTCAAAAATGAAATTCGGAAATAAACCAATCGAGTTGCCTATCCTCGTTTTTAGTTTTCTAATTGTGTCTTTGATGATTTTTTGTTTGTATTTGTCTTAATCCGGATTTTGTCTGCGTCCCTTAAACGATTTTTATTGATTCATACTTCGGTTTTCTTGCCTTTTCTTTCAGTTGGAATTCAACCCTAACAAGAGAGAAACTTAATAGGAATATATTAAAGACAATATTTAGAATTACTGTTCATAAAAACGACAACAATTTAACAAAATAAATTAATTTTCAGTTTTACTCCCAAACAGGAGGCAGGCGAATGGTACCAAAATGGATCCAAGTTTTGCATGTTTCTTGGTTATCTTGAGGCAAAAATGTTAACAGAGTTCAATGATCCAGTTCCTGAAATGTACGAAAGATACATTGATGATGTATTTGGCCTGTCTTGTAACACGGATCAGGAACTCCAATCTTTATTGACTTTGTGTCATCCTATCATCCGGATATCATATATACTTTTACAGTCAGCGAGTCGGAGTTGTCCTTTTTTTTTGGACATTTTGTGCAAGGTTTCCGACAGCAGCATCGAAACTTCGATCTTCTACAAACCCACTGATGCGTACTGTTATCTTAATCACAGCTCTTGTCACCCTAAGTCCTGCAAGGACGCCATCCCTAAATAACAGCTCCTGAGACTGAGACGTATTTGCAGCGATCAGGTGGATTTTAGGACACAGTGCAGCAAAATGTAGACATTCTTCCTAAATAGGGCGATTCCAAGGCTGTGATTGACAGGGCTTTGGATTCCGTTTCGAAGATCAAGAGGGCAGACGTTTTAATTTCTAAACAAATGTCAGACATTGATATTGTTATTCTGGTTCTCAGCTATCAATCCCACAACATTGCCATCCGGAATATTCTTCTACAAAATTTTAAATCAATAACCTTGAAGGATCCATTGATGGCCAACATTTTCCAGGCTTTACCACTTACGGCCTTCCTCTTGGGGAAGTCCCTTCGGGAACATCTGGTCAATAGTACGTTCAATTAGAAGAGATTACCTGCTGACTATATGGATAGAGCCAGATGTGTTACATTCCAACGAAATCCAGGGCCCTAACATTCTTTCTCAATACACAATGGCTTCACGTGTACAACCGCAAATTTAGTTTATGCAGTGGTTTGCAGGCGATGTTTGAAAATATATATCGGAGAAACATATCACCGTCTGTGTGATCACGTAGTTTCCACTATTATCGAAGAGTTTTAACATCAATTTCTTTCTGGCAGGATTAAGAAAAATCTGCGGCATTATTTCTAAATTTCATTTAATGCTCGAACACTTTTCTGTATTTTTTACAGTTTTTGGCACCAAAATATCCAGCTCGTTAGTTTGAAATTATTGAACAGATACATGTAGGATGTTCTGACTGATAAACAGTTTTTAGTTATTTTTTGGAAAGAACATTTCGTTAATTGCATTTACACAAAGTATTAATTTTATCCTTTATATTTTTACACCTAACCGTCTAATAGCCAACATTAATACTAATATGGATTTTGTAAAAGGTTATCAGTATATGCGTTTTACATTTGATTCTCCTGCTGAGAACTGCCAAAAGATGGTTTTGGCTATTAATGTCCCGATTTGGCCGCATAAATTTAAGGTATACTAAAAATTAATATACCCAACAGAAGCACAAATCTGAATCTTAATAAATTATCTCCATTTCAAACTAAATTGTTGTAATTGTTGTCTTATAACCTGCAAAATGTCAAAGATATATTGAAACAAGAAATAAATGAAAGAAGGGAATTTCAACTGGGGTAATCTGCCTGCATGCATATTTTCCATTGACATAATATCTATTAAACTTTATGGCTCCAATGTATTATGATTTTTTTTTTATTTTATGGGTAGATAGACAAAACAGTCTAAATTAAAAGTAAAGTATATTTTGCGCATGTCTATTGGGGCAAATATTTGCTTTTCTCGCTTCCTTTTGTTAGGTGTGGTTACATTCTTGTATTACATGTATCTAGAGCGAAATTTGGCGCAATTGCTGTGCAGGTCCTAGAATTAGACTTACTCGTTGTTGTTTTATTCTTAAAGTCAGATCTTTCACAGTCGGCATTTTTTAGACTCTATTGGCTATGTCCAGATTCAAAAGTAGTGGAAAAATGATATACACATCAATGGCTTGTGGTTTAATCTGAGAAGAAAATGTCTTCTAATTGTAAGTCTATATCTAGAAAGTACTTATCACGTCCTCTTTAAAATTGTTTCATCAGTCATTTCGAAAGATGTACATATATTTTAGAGCACTTTCAGATAGTCTAGCCATTTTAACTCATAGCTTATTTACTTCATATGTGGCACGCATTAAAAGCATACCGTAAAATTTTTATAATCTAAATATGCACCAATGGACAACCTTGGAAAATATACTTAAGATTTTTCGTTATTCAATAAGATCAAAATAGAATAGGTTATAGAATGTGGTCTTTTAAAAAGTGTTTATTACTATTATTATTCTTTCATATGACATAATTAAACACATAACGCTAACCATGAATCATCATCAGCTGGTCTTTATAAGTTTTTCCCCATACCGATTCAAAATTCAAAACGTGCTTCAGCGTATAGCACTCTATAACATACGACCCTATGACAATTTTATTTAAAGATTAATTCAGATAGCATGGATGAAATAAATGGCTTGGGAACGACAGTGTTTCTTAGATAGTCCTGTATGAGATGCAAGATTCTGTGGCGGCGATCAGAACTCAACTTTGGCCGTCACCATGGGACATAGGTTTACGTGGAACTCTTTTGAGAATATGTTACAAAACTGAGAACTGATGAACGAAAGCTTTTTAATGGCTGATCGTATGCGTAAAGACGTATTTTGTAATTATCTAAAATATGTTATCTTCTCCATTTCACGTAGCTTAACAGTACTTCGGTGCTAACATCACATCAGTTTTTACTGATGATGCTCTGAAATCATTTTTAAGTTTTTCAGTAATAAAACTTAAGTTGGATTTGGCTATTCTTTTTTTTTTTTTTTTTTTTTTTTGGATTTTTTGGTACATTTTACTTTTCAGTAGTTTGGTTTTCCTACATCGTCTTCCAATGATTGTGTACTACTCGTACTGATAAAGTTAAAAACAGAAACCGTGGTTTGCTGGCCAAAATTAAAGAACGGTATTTTTTGCATATCATTATTAACAAAGTAATTGTGCAACAATTGCACAAAAATCTCCCTGAAGAAACTAAACGTTTTATGCCAACCTCAGCTTTAGGACATGGTTTACAATATAACATAAGTTCCATAAGAATGTCTTCATTGGCGTATTGTTGAATTGCTAACATTTTGTCATTTTAAAGCAAGGTGAGTGATTCAGTATTAAATGCACTCTCGCAAAACCTAATTGTTGAACATTTGGAAAACACTAGTATTGTAAAAGTACAAGATTAAATAAACAAATATCGTAAATTTGCATTACTGGAAAATCTAGTATTATAAGTCTACAATACTGGTTTTCAAGTATTTTACCTATGACAATACTGGAAAAACTAATATTGTAAATCTACAATACTAGATACACCAATATTGTGCACAATACTAGAACATATTTCGTTACAATATTGTTTGTTACAATACTGTTTTTTTTCAGTATTTTAAATTTACAATACTGGATTTGTAGTAGAATACTGGGATAAACTACTTTCCAATATCTCTCAAAATACTGGTTGTTGCAGCATGTCAAAATAACAATATTGAAAATCCAATACTAGAACATTTTGTACTCAGCATTATTTGTGACAAAACTGTTTTCCAGTGTACTAGATTTCCAGCATTGTATCCTGTACAATACTGGAATAACTGGTATAGTTTCAAACGATACTGGACAAAATGTCCTAGTATGGAACAAAATATTGGAAACACCGGTACTGGGATCGTATACACTTATACCCAAATGTTAATTGTTCCGGTTTTTCTTGATGCTTTAACCTCATTCTAGAATATAATCCCTTGCTAGCTAAAAATTCTGAAAACATACTCATTTTCAGTTCTGAATATTATTTTTTTAAAAACAGTATTATTTTTTCGGCCGATAGCAGAAGGAAGTATTTCTCAGTAGAAATTCTAAACATGGTCTTATCGGAAACTGAGGCACAAAAAGAGTAAAATATTTTACGTATGCCGTACGATATGAGTCTATCGGATGTATCTTGCCCCTATTCAGCAAAGACGTTTGTTTTATTTGCATTTATTCAACAGCTAATCATTATTTTTGTCAATTAAAATTCAAAATAAAAAATATCAGATGGATTAAGAGAGAATTCGAATGATTTGGCATATGTCCTGTATTAATTTAAAATATAATAAAATTTATTATCAAAATGTAAAGACGACAACAAAATAAATAATAATCTATGACAACAAATTTAGTGCACAATATGCGTATTTCGACAAACAATGTCACATCGGTTGTGCTCGAGGCCTAAAAATATCGAAAACCAAACAACATCCCAAAGGTTGTAGAGAAGAAATAAATGCCAAAACGACCAAAATGTCGAAGCCAAAAACCAGCTAAGGACAGTGCTACGTATAAGGGAGATACTCCTAACTTTCCTAAAATTTAATATATTTTTATACGGTAAATTTAAAAGTGTATGTATCAATTTCATGCCAGTACCGAAATACTAGCTACTGGGCTGATGGTACCCTCGGGGACCTTAGGCCCACTAGCAGTGGTATCCACCTAGTGGTAGTAATAATAATCTATGATACCAAATTTAGTGTACAATATGCGCATTTCGACAAACAATGTCTTATCAGTTGTGCTCGAGGTTAAAAAATATGGAAAACCAAAACAATATCCAGAAGGTTGTATATATTTGATAGAGATGTGTCAAAAATGAAACATTTGCTGATAGATGGAACGCAATATTCAAATCATGGACAAAAAACTTACTGTTAGCATTGACAACAGTCAAGACTGTAAAGAGCAATCCAAATGTGAACAACATCATGACTCGTACAATACTCTTGATTGATAGATGTTATTGTAACTGAATACTTATACTCAGTCTGATTAAGCTAAGACCCCTCCTACTATAGTGCAGTTCTTTACAAAACTAAAAAGGTGTAGAATTTTTCAGCCAATCGTAGCATTTCTTTTGAACTTACTCGGTTTTATGTAGTTGTTGACATAAGTCTTGATTTTAACACAGAAAATGTAACTCCGTGATGCAGATATGATATGGATCTATTTAATACATTTTACATTTGATCATTTCAAAGTAAAATGCAGGAATAAGATGAAAAAAAAGATAACGATTATCTGTAGTAGCAAAAGGATATAGAATAAATTTGGTGAACATCTTATATAGTTCTAAAAACACATAAATTTTTGATATTAAGAAATAATTGACAACAAAAATATAGATAAATTTGATTAATGCAATATCTACGAGGTTTTTAAATCTCACGTCTTTTGATGAATGATGTTGTGTCGATCTGAAATTCAACATGGCTGCCAGAACCAATAATAAGGTCTGCTTGTCAAAAATTCAAGGATCTTGTGAGAAACCTGATGGCCGATGGAATCATGACTGTGTGGAAATGTTTCTTGGACCATACTCTACAATTTATAGATTGCTTTCAATGAGGAGCATAGCAACTATTGTATCCTATGTAGAAACTTTCAAATTCAAGATATTCTTCTCAGAAACCATAGTCAATGAGAATGTTTTTGCAAAAATGTTTCCCGGGTGGAAATTTACAAAGAATTGTTTTTTCATGTAGATATACACAAAGGCAAACAAATATTTTTCAAAATGTAAAGGAAAAACGATGAATTATCGTTACCTAAAGAAATGCAATTTGTTTCATGCAGTAGAATATAACTTTATCTGTCAACAGTAATATTTCTATATACAGTTAAAATGGAAGCAAAACCCTTTTACACATGTTATGACAATGCTTCATGCTGTTAATTTTCAAATGTAAAACAAATATGCCCAAAAGTTAAACAACTGCTGTTTGATGAATAAAGGTTACTAGGTCAGTAGACAGAATATATGTGAATGTATTCAAACCAGGTATTTTGCCAGCAGAAAAAACTAGTGGATACACCTTAAAAAAATCTTACAGTATTATTTGAGAACTGGATAGTTAATGGTGCTGTGCTTGTCCATCCGTCTTTGCCTGCTTATATTTTTATCTCACATTTTATCACTTCGTGATTGTTGTATCTAGAAGCATTATGTATTATCAAATATACAAAGTGAATAATTCATACATTTTGTGTATCACAGTTTATTGATCCATTGCCATTGACTTTTTAATCCAGATTTGCTATATATTATTTTATTATCTGTGCCTTTAGTATCTGAATTTGATCCTTAGACCTTCGGAATTTTGATGAATTCTCTCAGAACATGGAGAAGATTTACTGCATGGAGAGGAAAGTAAGCACAATAAATGCATTCCTCGTGATCAATTCAAGGCTTTCGAATTTTCAAATGAGACGAAAAGAACTGAAACTCTGATAAAGATATATACCAGAATTAAGTTAATACAGAAGGGGTACTGTGTTAGCATAACAAACATGAGAATGTGTTGAAGTTTATTTCTATACAGTGTGTTAAGAAGAGTATTGGATACAATATGGAACCTCCTTCCAAGTTCTTACGTCAATGTGAAATGCCTATTTTGAGGAAAATGAATTTTAAATAATTTACAAATAAATCAGGATAGATAACTATATTTTATACTGGGGAAATTGTTACATTTTGTCAAATTTCATTAAGAGTTGAAGGAGTAGTAGTAGTAGGTGCATATTGGGCAGAAACACACAGACATATATATATAGATATACACAGAAAGACATACAGACGCAAATGTTGATCTGTAAGTACCTCCACAATTTGTAGGGGTATAAAAATGCGTAAAAAAGACGTATGTTATCAGATATCTAAGTCAGAATCAGTATAGATTAGAATGTCTTGCAAAAGTACACTTAAATTACAGATAGTACGGTGCTTTAGACCAATTTTAACAAACGTTAATTTACTTTATTGACATTTATCCTGCAATCGCTTTAATAATCCAATTAAAGCGCATTGACTGTATATTTTTTGGTTATTCAATGTCGTTGAAAGTATATAGTCTTTTGGTTACGTACTCCGCGCAACGACAGCGACGTAAGCATTGAGAACTAAAACCGTCTATACAGCGAAATTTTTTACTTATTTCTGACCACAACTTTATTGGACTGAACTTTTTCGCACGATGATGCATGCATAGCAGGAGTCACTTACCCTGTCAATCCTTATGAAGTTCATGCAATCACGTCCAATTCGATTCTCGATATTGCATTTTCCTAAGGATTTTATGAGTCTGGAATTTCAATACATTACGCTTGCTTGTACTATACATAACTGTAATCTTGCTTATGATGTTGCGGACAGATAATCGCCCAAAAAATTTTGCTGTGTCAATTCATTCAAAATTGGGAATGTTTTAATTTGTCTTTTCAAACTGATTTTAGGATAAACGAAATATTCGAACATTATCGAAGAATATACATTTGATCTGTACACGCTATGAAACAGGTTAGAAATGCTCGGTAACATCGCATTTCTACCTGTTTCTAAAGCTCGTACAAATAAAATGTATATTCTTCGAGAATGTCCGTATATTCCATATATATTCTTTATTTAGACAAAAGACTACTAAATGTTGTTTTAGTAACAAATTATTTACATTTTATAAATAGATTTCCTATAAGATAAAATTAGAAACCATTTAAACAAGGGAAACGGTCACGACACATAAATAAGGTTAAACCAGAAGTTTCCTTATACAAAAAAAAAATAATAATAATAATACATGGCGTGTTGTGTATACACCTACGTCATAATTGCTTATTTAAAGTATATTTTTTGAATACAGATGATGCTTTACAAATAAGAAGACTGACGTTATTTCATATTAGTCTTACCTAAATGTGACCATAAGAATACTTGATGACAAGTCAAAAATAAAAAGTAATGGTATTGGTTTTCCAATGAAACTAAACTCTCGCCGTATGTTCGAAAGTGAAATTATACTTCTTAACTTAGCCCCATTTCCTCCTAATTGTTTTGACCGACTTTATAGATTATATGTTTTGTGTTGAATGTAAATCATTATCGGCAGGACTAATAATTTGTTCTCATTGGTTAAACTTCAAGATCTTCTTTAAAAACTACCTCTGTTGACCAACTAATGAATTGATATAGGTTTCAACTGCAATTAGAAATTCTTTACAAAGCGACCTCGTTTGAAAAAAATTCCAATGATTCAACCTGTTTTTAAGGCTCTTTGCTGAAGTCGTATCTGGACAATTCAAAATCTCAGCTTATCAGATGAAAGTATTTTTATTGCAGTTGTTTAAGTGATTATTGTAATATTTATATTATAATATTCATTGTTGTGTCAAATTTAAAATAATGAATATATAAAACCCAGAATACAAGTACTGAGAGTAAAGATGGGAGGGAATTTTATTTTTTAATTATCCAAACACTTCAAAAGAAACCTAAACTTATTTCCTATTCATTTTTCCACTTCTCATATTACGTCGGCAACAGCAGTTACTTTCCTTCCTTATCGATATCAATTCTACATATATCCCTGTGCAATAATGAGAGAACATTGAGACGGCCTTTCTCTGGCTGTCTGTTTTTCCATTACGCTTGTTTATGTAATGATTTGAGAATTTATTGTATGTTTCTATATTAATTACCGTTACAATCGCAAAATTTTGTTAAGGTTAATCACTGCTAGGAATGAAATCCAACGGAATTTGTTCAAAGTTGTAATAAATTTAGATATTTGTATACACATTTTATAATTTAAATTAAAAAAAAATATGCATCTGTATTGTACAATAAGTGATGAAAATCTAAAGTTTTATTTACAATGTTTTGATTTTAATTATCGCCCCTATTTATTTTTTTAAGAAAGTATGAGCTCTTACATGATGAAGAATTGTGGCAAATATGAAAAAAATGAGTAAATTACTTTACTGGTATCAAACTTCACACCAAACATCTTTTATAGAAGATATTTTTTTTAATTGAACCGTCAAAATTACCCTACTACTAGTTCTTACAATAAATCAGATGGCTGAAACATTTTGAAAGATTCAGGTTCGTGAAGTTGAAGAATATTTTCCATACTTATTTTAGATGTAAAACAGTTCTCATATTAAAAGCTGATTTTGAGAATTGGTTTTGTTTGTTGTATTTAAACAGTTTGTATTCATTGAAGAATATTTTCCATCCTTATTTTAGATGTAAAGTACAAGGAAGCGTAGTATACCGAAATTCCAGATTCACAAATCGTTTGGAATACACAATATCGAGAAACTAATTGGACGTGATCGCATGAACTCCATAAGGAGTGAGACCGGGTG
>JAOXYJ010174937.1:0-29494 GCA_028566555.1 Lithophaga nigra
ATTAACAAAAAAAAACAAAAAAAAAAAAAAAAAAAAAAGAAAAAGAAAAAAGAAAGAAAAAAAAAAGAAAAAAAGAAGAAGAAGAAGAGTTATAGCAGTGCCTATAGTGTTACACGGGATATCTGTCTTTAATTTTAGATTTTAGATAAAAGATAAATACTAACAGTTCAATAAGCAATAAAGAAAAAAGTAAAAATAAACGAAACATTCCAGTCACTAACGAATAATTTTTCGTTTGTTTCAGGAGCCCATGTATTTCCATCATGTACCAACAGTATGGCATTTCTGAAGTATATCGACTGTTCACACAAAAATTTAACAGAGATTCCCCAAGATTTACCAGATAAAGCAATCATGTTAGATTTTAACACAAATATGATCTCTACTATTCAACCCAGAATCTTCCAGAATAAATCAATGGTCACTTGGATAGATTTATCTAAAAATCGTCTGCAGCGATTTCAACGTGAATCTTTCAACGGCCTACGACAATTATTAACTCTGAATTTAAGTTACAACCAGCTTCATACAAACTCTTTTGACCGGTATTCATTTCAGCCAATAAGACGGTTAAAAACGCTGAGAATA
This sequence comes from Lithophaga nigra, assembly GCA_028566555.1. Lineage (NCBI taxonomy): Eukaryota > Metazoa > Mollusca > Bivalvia > Mytilida > Mytilidae > Lithophaga > Lithophaga nigra. The sequence continues at coordinate 589 of JAOXYJ010174937.1, forward strand.
GATGGTAATTCACTTGGAAACAAGTTACCTGACGAAATTGTATCTTTGGTAAACCTGGAGTTTTTGGAACTACATCCTGATGCCGGATTCAATTTTGATGAACGATTTACGTTATGGACACATTTAAAAACATTCGTGTCGTTAAACTCTCAAGAATTCTATGTAAATAATGAAACATTTTTGGGATTGGTAAATTCTCCACTAAGCAATCTTTCTATTAAGGTTAAAAATGCAGATACTGGTGCCCTAGTATGTGTGCCAATGTTACAAACATTTGATGTACGTTTTGGACTCATGGCATCGTTATCAGCTATCTCAAACGTTTTCGAAATGGTCTCCATCTTCAAAAATATGACCCGAATATCATTAAAAAGAGTTAATCAAAGAGCCCATTTATTCGTAATCACAGGTAAACAGTTGCAATATCTAGAAAATATTTGTCTGCAAGAGTTATCGATACTGAACTTGTACATTTCCTTCACTGATTTTACAAGTCTTGAAAGGTTTGCTAAAAAATCTGTTTGTCTTGAACGATTAGAGTTTTCTGGCAATCTCATCGAATTCAGCTTATTGCCTTATTTGTATTTTTTTCAGAAACTGAAATATTTAAAGTACTCCTTGTCTAATCCCTATAAATTCTCCAATAATTTTGTGCCTGGCGTGTTCACGATTCTTCTTCCAAGAATGCTAGAGGTGATTGATGTAGAAAAATTCAATCTTCCAATTCCACTTCTGAACATAACTGTTTTACGAGGACAAAGACTAAGTTTTTTAAGTCTGAAAGAATTTCCGTTTTCGAATTGTAATGGTAGGATCACTGGCCTTGAACATCTTCGTTATTTGGACTTTTCTGGAAATCATTGTGGGAAACTCAATGAAAATATTTTGCATGATTTTCCAAAGTTAGAATCATTAAATTTTATAGACAATGATCTGGGGAAAGCTTTCCATGAAAATCAAAAGGCCAGCATTTTTCTACGTTCATTGAAAAATTTAAAGCATATAAATTTTGCGTTTAACAAGTTAAGGAATAGCCACTTTTCCGATGAAGTTTTTCTTGATCAATATAATAAATTACAGTCAATAAATCTTTCCCACAATGAATTTCAATCAATTTCTGAAATGCTATTTAGATTTAAGAATTTAACGAAAATTGATTTATCATTTAATCAGATAAAAACTATACAACTTCCGGTAAGGCAACAGTTCGATAACGTTTTAAGTGGAAAAATGCATTTTAGACTCGACGGCAATCCCTTTGAATGTCTATGTACGAACATAGATTTCCTTAGATGGGCCAAAAGTACCAACAGTCTGAATCTAAGTTCCATTTACTGCCACAAGGAAAACGAGGAACTTACCACATTTTCGAGTGTTTTTCAAAATCTTGATAGTTTCGAGAAACATTGTCAGGAAAAAATATGGCTAATTTTTTCTCTTTCAGTTACAGCAGTCATAGTACTCGTTGTAATTTTTACTATACTCTACTTCCGATATCGAGCTGTATTTCAGTACTTTTACTTGAAACTGAAAATGAAAATAAAGAAATACGAGGAATTAAATGGATCATCGTACTTATATGATGTTTTCATTTGCTATAATAATAACGATACTCCTTGGGTGGTGGAATTTCATCGCAGGCTTTCATCACATGGGCTGAGAATTTGTATTCATTTTAAAGACTTCATAGCTGGAGATCCAATCGCCGAAAATATTACACGTGCTATCGATAACAGCAAAAAAGTTATTTTTGTCATTACCGAAAGCTTCTTGAGGAGTACTTGGGGAAACTATGAAATGGAAATTACAAGAATGCATGCCTTCCAAGACGGACGAGATAATATAGTTATTGTAATTCTCAAAGATGATATACCTATTCAGAGGATGCCAAAAGTATTAAAACAGTTATGGTCTAAAATAACTTGTATCAAGTGGTATGGCGATGAAGGCCAACCATTTCAATCAGAAGATGTCTTCTATGAAAACGTTCTCAAAGCACTATCAATCACATAAAAAGTAGAAAAAAAATACGTTCATTTAGGTTCCTTTTCAACCTAGAAGTAGTTAGTTTTACATTATCGCAGATTTTGTTTTAGAAAATTATTTGACTTCGTGCGAATAAAATCATGTTTTTGTCAGGTCTGAGAGGGCATATTGAAATAGAGTCTCGCACTTTATATACATTTTATGCATATTTGTATTTGTCTGAATGTTTTTTTTAGTAAATCTTTATTTGTAGGATGAACATTTTATATTGTTGGTATATTTATTTCTTGTTACCAAATAGCAGCACATAATGCAGAACTAATTTCATGGTCAAAACTAAATTAAATTATAAACAGGGTAGAAAAGTATTATAAATAAATCTATAAATACTATTTAGAATTATACTGGTCCTCTCCAATACTGAACTCATTATTTTATATATCTTTGTTCATTGCATTGCTTGTATTAGAAATAAAATGATAATTACTATAATAGTAAAAATCATGAATGGACTGCAAAATGCTCTGAATATGCAATTTAAACAAAACTTTTATTATCGATAAGAGCAAAGAATTAAACGCTTTTGGTATAATATAATTCTCTCACTCTCATTCTGGTGATACTCATTTTTATAGTTATTCTTGGGTATAAAGATGAGTTCGACTTTCCCATTGTGAACTTTCCATTTTTGTGTAGCAACATTTCAGGAGCACCTGCATATGGAGTGTATATTTTTCAGCTTATACGATATTCCAGCGCTTGTGCTTCCAATCAGGATTTCTTGATAGAGGGTTGCTGCTTTCACGGAAGCTACTGAATCAAGTGTTCCTGATGCTAAAGTTGAAGCTATCATGTCGAAAGTTTCACGGTCGCCACCATAACTTAGTCGACCGTTACGGAATATCTGTGTACCAAATGACCACTGATATGTTCCGTTTGTCGTAATCACGATCCCGTCCTTCTTTCCTTTTTCATGACTTACCACCGAATGTGATTTATTACCGGATTTTAACATGAGCAACTCGACGGGTACCACTAGTGCAGCAGGAGAGGCTTGCCCTTCCGGAGAACCTGATCTCAACCCGATTTTTAGTGGCGTTTGTGTTGCTCTGTCTCCAGTTTTCCAAGTTATGTTTTGTAATCAATGTTTGTCTTTGCGTGTTTCTATGGCCATGGCTTTGTTCTTTTTGAATCCCGGTTTCTGGTTGCCCCTTTGGTATTAATATCTCGATTGCTTGGAGAAGTGAAACAGGCTAATTTTACATTATTAATAGAATTCGTTTTGTATATACATGCCTAGCAATGAGTATAGATTTAAATTCGTAGAATTCAAAATAGTTTAAACTGAACAAACTGGCTTAGCAACCTCAACGAAAATAAATTGTTTATGTATTTCTCAGTGTTCCTCATTTGAATCAATAAAAGATTACAGATAACTTCGTAGAAAACTACTTTTCTAAAATACAATGTACCTCATGGCCATTTACCAGTATCCGCTTGATTCCAGACTTGACTCTAAAATTATATTCTTATGACAAGAATTGTTTCCTTTAGCATGTTTAGTACAGATAAACTGGTTCACTGCATATCCAAAATTAATATCAAGAACATATGTTTTATATGTAATTACCTCGTAATTCGTCCATATTTTAAACTCTATAAACAGTTTTATGATGATTTTATCGAAAAAAAAAACAAAACAAATTCCATAAACAATTACAGTTTTGAAAGTTTTCACAGATCACAAGTACTGTATATTATTTCCATTGCATTTTCGTAGGCCGGGACAAGTATATTCCCACTTAGGGATATAACGCTTGTTATAAAAATATAATTTTAGAGGCAAGTCTGAAATCAGATTGTAACTGGCAAACAGCTATATGTGACCATAAAATGACTACATTGTATGTTAACATATGTCAGACAATACCAATATTTTGTATAATTAAATTCAACTTTCGAGCATAAAGTTATAGTTTATCACGCTTGCTACTACAGATAAATATAGAAGTATGCCGATTTGTGAAAGTAATTTTATCGTTCCTAAGGGTACTCTACTGATAAGGCATATATTTGCTATGTACAATAAATTAACTGCAATTTGAGGATAACATAATGTTACTTTACTTCGTCTATGAGTCATACATGCAATTGCATTCATAGTGCAAGCTCTTCATGTATGAAAATGTGTCTTAGGTCAACAAGTGTTCTATTAAAGTACTTAAAGATTGCATCTGCTATTTATAATTGCATTTAAAGGTTTACAATTTTGAAAATGTATCAAATATTGAGAATTCTGTTAAACCTACGTCACAAAAACATTACGCTATCGGAGTGTTTTGTTTCGACGTCATACATCTCGTCATGGTACGTGGACATTAATTTGAATTTAGAGCTTCATGGGCTAATAAAACATTGAATTACAAAATCATGTGACGGTTCTTGCACCAATAATATGGAAACATCAAGAGAAACAATTTAGACCCTTCCAGGCAGGAATTGCATGGAAAAAAAGTAAGAGTTAGTTCTTTCTCCCGACACTATTGTAACGGAAATAGGATTTTGTGATAAATAAAGAAAAAATAACAACAACTACAATATATTGACTAAAATCAGATTTTCAAGTTTATGTTGTACAGCTCGAGAGATATTTGGAAAAAATGTCCATTTAAAGAATTTTGAAACCTTAAACCAGCAGACTAAAGCTTTTTTATGCTACATTTCCGTTCTGAATCTGTTCAACAGTGATAAATACTGCATTAGGTTCCCAACAAACGATGAAAAGGTCGATTTTCAACCATTTGAAAAAGTCTAGTACATAAACTAAGGGTATTTAACTATCTTCTTTGTGTAGTAAGATACCAATTAACTTTACTATTTAACGGTAATAACGATAAAAAGATAAAAAGCTGTGTAGTCCTGAAAAGAATCTTAATGGACAGTATCGAGTCATTGAAACACAATTGATATGTGCATAATTTAACGGTAATAACGATAAAAAGATAAAAAGATGTGTAGTCCTAAAAAAGAATCTTAATGGACAGTTTTAAGTCATAGCAACACAATTGATATGTACATACAAAAGAGGCACATCGCTGGGTCTGCTAGATGCACCTCCTCAAGTCTTTACTAACCGCAGTCAAGGATGGTCTGATAAGTTACCATGACAAGTGTACTCAACGAGTGTAGTGAATCAGATATAGATTCTTAAAAACTCAATAGCCTTATTTGAATACCTGTCTTCCGATAGCCTTACCTATTGCAAGTGTATAAAAACATTTGACTTTTCTACAAAATACACTACCCTCCCATACGACAAACTAAAATTCGTCATCCGTGATTTTATCCACCAATTGTTCAGGACTAAAAAAGGCATAAAGCGACACCTGCTTAGTTGTAGGTAAAGAAAAGACTTACTTCGTAAAGAACCACACTGATTCTACAAAAAAGTACTCCCAAACTGATGTTGTTAATATGCTGGTATTTTTTACCGACAATATATTTGTCAAATTTGGAGGGCAGAAAGTTGCAATTCCCATGGGGACAAACTGTGCTCCACTGTTGGTTGATCTGTTTCTGCATTCGTATGAAGCAAATCTCTTACAAGAACTACAACAAAGAATAGAGAAGAAATTAGCCCAGTCCTTTAATTTCAGCTTCCGTTATATAGAAGATGTACTCTCTATTAATAGTCCTACTTTTAAGGACTGCTTACATCTTATATACCTAAATGAGCTTGAAATTAAAGAGACCACGGAAACATTTTCCTCTGCTTCATACCTTGATTTATTGTAATAATTAATTGCAATCCTATTATATAACAGCGAATTAACTGTGAAGTGAATACATCATACCCTTGCTCTGAAATGTATACACCATACGCTTGAGACGTAGGTATATTTCTACTAATAAAGAGAAAATTTGCAATTGGAAAGTCGAAATCATCACATTTGTCGAACATCTTAGATTTCAATCGTCCACTGTCAATATATAAACATATATATTTATATTCATATATTGGCAACGGACGATTGAAATCTAAGATGTTCGAAAAACGTGATGGTTTTGACTTTCAAATAGTGAATTTTTCCTTTCTTAGTAGTAATATACCTACGTCTCAAGCGTATGGTGTATACATTTCACAGGTAATGCGTATGGTGTATACATTTCACAGGTAATTTGCTATTCACGTACGTGTTATTTGCACAGTAACTTTCTACACAGAGCGGAATTGCTGTCATAGAAGCAACTTAGCTAGGGGTATGTTCGGCCCTTATTAATATCATCACTGCAAAATTCTACAGCCCACATCATGATTTGACAGATCGTTACGATGTATCGATCTCACAAAGGCGACTTGACATCTTTATTTAGATTTCTCGTCTTACTGGATTTGAAACTCCACGGAATCGACCTTTTATCGGACATTTCCAATTACAATGTAACGGGTGCCGTCGACGGAGCAGGACATAATTACCCTTCTAGAGCACCTGATATCACCAACGGTTTCTGTGGAGGTTCACATTGTAACTGCTCTGGTTTATGCGTCGTCTTGTTCATCTTTTCGTTTTATTCTGTTTACATTTTTCTTCAGTTTTATATGGTCTCCTTGTCGTTTTCGTAGTTTTCCGTTTCTGTCTTCCCAATTTTGTCTTGTCTGTGTATTCTACCTTTCTGAACATGTTTCATCGGTATTCTATTGCCAATATCTGAATCCTATACCCCATACTTAAAATTCATAACCAAAATGCATCAATAACATTCGAGTTAAATAATGCTTTCAAAGTTTTAAATCTTGTCCTTACATGAATATACAGACCTTAGTGCTATACCAGCTGCTTTCGAAAATGTTTCCGGAGCCACAATAATCAAATTGCTGATAGAATATCACATCAAGATATTAATACTGTTCTACCAACTGCAAAGGGTCTTTTCCAATTCTAAACGGCTATGTGCTAAGAGGGCTAAGATTTAGTTTTTCTATTGTAAAATGTATAAGAGTATACTAACTAGTACCTCTTAAAATCATATTTGTCATAAATCTGAAACCTTAATTGTTTGTCCGGTCCTAATCAATCTTGAGAAATAGCTCCGTGTATGATTTGAAGCTCATAAAGGTATATCAGATGTACAATGTAAGTAGTAATTGCTGCTAGGGTTAATTATACAAAACAATGTACTAGTTACTGCAATTACGACATGTGTTTCCTCATGACATATCAAAAAGAAACGGTTATATCTCAATTTAGGGAGTCAGTGAAATGCAATTATCATTAACCAATCAGAAGTCAGTGTATTCCTATTAATTTCTCATTTAACTGTAAATTGCTAGTGATCAATCTTTTTATATGTTGATCTTTCTTTCATTTAAAGTTTCTAATCCCATTTTTAAAGGAATTCAATATTGCTAATAAAATTAATAAGTAATGTCGTAAATACTTGAATTTCTAGTACTGGGAGACAATAATACTGAAATTACAGCGCTAGAGTAATTGTATTGGTATTGCAATACTGATATAAAAAGCTGGTAGTGTTATTCAACGTACAAAACCTTACCCTTTTGGTTTGCAAATGTAATAATAAGTAGTAATTCAGAAATTAAAAACTTGATGTTCAAAGAATAAATATTATATCACTTTTCTGTTTCATCTACTTTTATGCTGCAGAACGGTATCAGAGTTCGCTTAGCACAGTCATATAAAACATTATTCACCTTGTAATAAAACATTTTTTACAACTAACAGAAAGGAGAAGGCATAATAAAACCCACAATCCCCCAACTTCCATTCACAGAATGTGTATATTGGCAAGATAGAATAATTGGATAATATTTATTGGCATATATTTACGTTAACTACATGGCTTAACTTCAGTTATTTATTCTGAAGACGCCAATTTATGGCACACTAATTGCATCATTACGACTTTGAAAGCAAGGACTGGAAGAAATTATGTTCAAATCATTGGAAAACAGTTACTGCATATTAATAACATCAATTTTTGTGGTGATACGAGTAATTTTATTTAAGAGGCAAATTATCATTAAATCTCTTACTTCCTCTTTGGTGGCAAATTTCGGAAATTTTGTCTTTGTAAAGCTTGAAGTAAAGTCTATTTGCGTATCTATAAATAATGGATTTTTCGTTCGCATTTGTTTATTTCTTGCTTTATTTCAAAAATATTTTTTCACAATAAAAACAAGAGTAATACCTAACTTTACCTGCTTTCTGTTTTAAATTTGAATGTGTTAATTTCTAGAACACCTAGTTTAAAATTTGCTTCATTATATTTCAAGGGTACATATTTTAATCTTAATTTAAATGGCACAGTAGAATCTTCCTCAGATAGGGTTGACAACACACACCTATCAAAATCGTTCAACCGTATATCAGCATATCTGTCAGTGTTAAATTTAAAAGCGATTCAGACACACCGAGTATCTCGAACGAGTGCACTCTAAATTATCTAACCTAATACCCCTTTCAATGAATGTACCTATAAGATTGCTATTTATTACACGAGACGAAAAACCACAATTTTCATATTGTGCAGTGCATTTACTACGCAATAAATACTAAAACATATTTAGGAGAAAGTTTGGTATAACTGCTCTGAATCTATATACCAAATTTGGAAATTTAAGGTAACACCTACGAGATATTAGAGCGGATTTCCCATTATTTATAGCACCGGACTTGAGACAAAACTAACCAGTTTATGAGTTGACGAACTACTAAAAGGTTTGTTGAAGTAGTGTTTATTAATTAATGCCATAATTAATAATTTCTGCAATATCACGCAGAAAGTTTATAACTGGAAGAAGCCTAACTCCTGGGATGAAACACCAACTATTGGGAGTTACTGGTAAAGTCTTTTACATAAGTTATGTGAAATATCATGTCAAGCTTCTGGTAAATATTATCATATAAATTGCAATAAAATTCACTGTTGGTTTTGTATTTGTCAGACACTAAAACCTTGCATGTTTTATGCCATATAGATAGGTATAGGAAGTTCTGAACAAATAACCTTGCCAGGATAATTAAGTACAACATACATTTTTAAGCCAGTTCAGCTTAATGTGAATTAAAAATCCAATATTTTTATAATGTGTTGAACGTCTTAAGAGGCAATGTCAGAGAGCACCAGGCAGGGGTGTTCAACTGAAAAAAATGAATTTCACTAATGACACTTTTTTTTAAATAAAAACATAATAATAACTAAGAAATAAAATAAATTTTTTAAATTAGCTATTGTTTTCCATATTTTTCTTGATGAAATCTGATATATGGCTTCACTTCCTTTTTTTTCAATGAAAATCCATTGGAAAAGTTACATTTTCAACACTTTTCAAATACCAATTTCCTTTATAATACAATGCTCATGGCAAATCTAGCTATATGCCTTGTCACAACCATAATAGACCTTCAAAAACCAAAAATAAAAATTTTGGTAACAGTTTTGGCATATTGCCAAAATATTGTATAAAAAGCTGAGAAAAATAGAGAATGGCAAAAAGTGATTTTTCCCCATATTTCAACTATTCTTAAATACTATTTTTTCAAATAATACACCCTGCATAACAAATCTAACAACATAACTTATTAAAACAATGATATACCTTCAAAAATCAAAAATAAAATTTTTGGTATCCAGTTTGGCATATTGCCAAATTGCTGTAACAAAACTCAGAAAATTGTAAAAAACGCAAAAATGTTCATAATTGTGATATTTAAAAATTTTCAACTGTTTTAAAATACTGTTTTTTCTAATAATATATTGTTATGTATATTTCAAATCTATCCTTATGACTGGTCAAAACAATGAGATATCTTCAAAAATCAAAAATAAAAATTTTTGTATCCAGTTTGACATATAGCCAAATTGCTGTGACAAAACTCAGAAAATCGTAAAAATGCAAAAATGTTCATTATTGTGTAATTTTAAAATATTCAATTGTTTTAAAAAACTGTTTTTTTCTAATAATGTATTATATATTTCAAATCTAACATTTTGACTACCAAAACAATGATATACCTTCCAAAATCAAAAACCAGAGGCTCCCAGGAGCCTGTCATCGCTCACCTGGTATACTGTTGCCAAGACTATGTTGACATTGTAATGTAATAGAGCAAGTAGTTTTAGGCAAGTAGATTTTTTAATGAATTTCCAATTGGAAACTAAGTTCAGCTAAGGAAGCCATATGGTTAAGCAGGTGAGGTCATCAGATATGAATTTCCCATAGGGTCCAATGTTAAACTAAGTTGGGCTGTGGCGGCCATCTTGGTTGGCGGGTGGGGTCATCGGATGCAATTCTGAAAGAGGATCAACTAAAAACCAAAATTTTTTCCAATGCATTTCTCTAAATGAGAGCTTCCAGATTGGTTAGATATATTCTTTTAATATAAAGGGGCCAATAATTTAATTTTCAGGCCACATAAAATGTTATCTATAGGCCCTTTTTCTGTCATGTCATGTGGGCCTTTTTTTCCAGATTCATTTTCTATGACTTTTTCAATGACACTATCTGTGACTTTTTCAATGACACTATCTATGACTGTTTCAGTGACATATTTATCTATGCATGTTTCAATGACATTATCAGTGACTCTAACTATGATGTGATTTTTTTTCAGTAGATTCCTGTTAAAAAATGCTTGCAGACTTATTATAGATGAATTTTCTATCTCCTACCATTTGTATAAGAAAGTTCCAAAGAGGTGATAAAAAAAACCCCAAATAATAGGTGGCAGTGTAAGATACAATAAAAGTACTTTAAATCTGAATTTTCATTAAAATTATTAAAAGCTAAAACTGTTAATATCAAAGCTTTTTCAGGTCTGATCAGTACCAATTATTGACAAAAACATCTTTTGCCTTTACTTTCTTCACAACTTAGTTTTCTGTAAACTTAATGTACTGAATCTATTGTCTTAGTTCTGCAATTACTTTGAATGGCTAATATGTACATATCTGTCATATATATTTTTATGTAGCCCATAAAAATGAGATTTAAATGAAGTTCAAAGTAGATTTCTGACTCTTCATTATATATTCAGAAAACAAATTTAATACATGTATATACAATTCAAACTAAAAATAAATTTTGTTTATGTATCATAAACCAACATTTATTTTCATGTTTTGTTCTTTTCTATGCTAAAAGGTACACTTTACTCTACAAATGTGTATTTAACGTGGAATTGACAACACAACAAGCCTTATCTTTAAAAAATACCTCATTTAATATAAATACATGTACTATTTCCTAATACAAAGAAAACCTCAACAGACACATGAAGAAATAGCCATAGATGACCATTTCATTCAACGTCTTATCCTAGTGATAACAGCTTCTGGAAATGGAATAAATATCAAATACATGTATATCAATAAATATACTAAACATAAAATACATGTAGTATGCAAACAAGATTGGTATTATTCATGTTATTAAATTTCATCCCATACACGAATAAAGAAGGTTCACCTCTCATCAATTCAGTTCAGTCATTAAAAAAATCACAAATGTTCAGTTGCTATTTGCATAACATCATGAACCTAATAATACTCATGTTTAATGAAAAAGCACATTTTGGAACCAAATGTTGATATTTTGTTCTGTTCCATCAACTGGTCTGGTCAAAACTTCAATCATCTGAAAAAAAGTTGAACTTATTAACACGAAACCATATTTATAGCATTTCATCTACATGTTTTTTCACTTTTTATTCAGCCTGCATGAAAATTGAGGCCCCAAGGAGCCTAAAATCGCAAACCAGGCTCAATGTTGCCAAAACAATGCTGAAATAGTTCAATAATTACACAGAGGTCTATGTGCTTGGATTAATTTGTTACCACATCAGTTTGTAAAAAATATCATAACGTACAGGTAGATTAATTTTCTAAGTGTTGCACATGTATGTGCTGCTGAACATAGGTTAAGAAAATCCCTTGCCTGTAGGGTCTTTGTTCTGAAGTGCGATTACTGAACAAAGTTTTAGTTCTGATTCCATATTACCTCAGAGGAGTTGTGTGACAATAGATTTATGTACCCTCAGGTATTTCTGTATTATTCTGTACCATGTTGACCTGACCCTCTTCTAGTAAAGAATTGACAAAAACACAAATATACGAAATGGAGGAACTACATCATGTACATGTAAAATTGGCAAGCCACACTTTTCTTTCTATTTCTATAGCTGGAACATTTTCAAAAACAACTTTCAAACTATGTGCATAATTGATTTAAAACAAAATACCTTTTAAGGAATCCAGAACTTCATGACGTAGCATGTTCAAGTTTTCCTCTTTCTCCAGTTCCTGAACTTGTTTCAAAATTTCATTCAATTCTTCATCTTCCTCTAACTCAGAAACTTCTATCTACATGTATATATTGTAAATATAATGAAATTTTATTAATGATAGATGTTGCACATTGTAATTCCTTTTTTGAATCAATAGCATAATGTTATTCTATTAAATAAGGAATAGTTTTGCTTTTTATATCACACTTAACTTCAGTTGCACTCACAAGTTTAACAAATTTATATGTACAGTATACTCAAGCTTTGGTTGTTCATAATGTAAACTTGTTGCCTGATGTAATTTTTTGACATACATGTACATGTTTTGTAAAAAGACACTGCGGATTGACCCAAGTCTGTATTGTTTTGGAAAAAAGACACTGCGGATTGACCCAAGTCTGTATTGTTTTGGAAAAAAAGACACTGCGGATTGACCCAAGTCTGTATTGTTTTGGAAAACCTAATATAAGTCAAATATGGCGAGTTTTCATGAAAATTAATTCAAATATGTGTTAAGGGCTAGCTGAAAAAGAGCTTGGATACAAAGTATAGAATTTGTAACCTTTCACCCTTCAAGCTCAGGGTTTTCAAGTCCTAAACTTCTGTTTCTCTGCTGGTTCAGAAAGTAAACATGAGCATGAGACAACATATGACATATATATATAATGATTTCGGTTCGGTGGATGGAGTGTGGTATATATAATGATTTCGGTTCGGTGGATGGAGTGTGGTCTCCGTTACATTTATGCCATTGTTCTCTTTTTATATCTACCTCTATTCATTCACATATACTAAAAAATCCATTATCCCAATTCACCCACTTTTTATGAAAATTAACACAAAATATATTTACAACTGTCCTGCAGTATTTCTAAAGGTGGGTGGCTACTTGAGATTTTTTTACTAAATATACATAATTCAAACTTAACAGTAAACTTTTCTTAGGTTTGAATTTTTTTTATTTTAACAGAAACATGTAAATTTTTTAATTTGAAGTAACAAAGTTCTGAATACTTAATCATGTTTATTTATAAAAAATTCTATGGTTTAAAATTTTGTAGGACCTTTGCTTTCACCAGACTGTGATTAATTTTACAAACCTTGAAATTTTTCTTGTATGTACATCTTGAGAAATAACTTGTAATCTGTTGAGGACTGAGCCATTCATCTTTGCCAAATACTTTGTTGCCGTTAACGTCTTTCATTTTTTTCAACGATTCAGAAACTTTGCAGGGATCTGCCCTATCTCCACTTTTATTCCCATTTTCATACAACATGTTGAGGTGTTGTTTTAATTTAGTTGAGAACTTCGCTGATTTTCTGTGTTGCCTTAATGCCCATCCTTTATTTAACTCATTTAGTTCAGAATCGATTCTGTTGATACTGTTGCTGCTGCTTTGCATTGTTGAAAGTTGGACTGAGGTGCATAGACTTCCCCATTTCTTTATTATTTTGTCATATGTTGTCTCGTGCTCAAGTGTATATGAATGACATCCTACGTCTAAATGTTCTTCTAATTCTGCATTTGTACCAAATGAACTAATACAGTTGGATTCAGAGCAGTAATACCTCATCTGATGATTGTCTCTTGAACTGTTACAAGTTGTGTTCTGGAATGCTTTGCATGTTGTTAAAAATGGCTCAACAACTATCAATTCAGTTTCATTTTGACTTTTTTTGCCTGCCATTTTCTGTAAATCTGTCCCTTTAAACAGTTTCCCAGGTCCAATATCATATTGTTTCCATACAGTGAGTGACCCATCGTCATTCCACCTAAAGTTCGAAAGATCAGATATTCCTGGCCATTTCCATTTGTGTAAGGTTTGCTTTTCTTGATTGATTTTTGCAACACAAGAGAAAGTTCCAGCAACTCCAGCATAGGATTCTATAGCTCTTTTCATCTGGACAGCGGTTTTTATGCTGTTTCCCTCATTAGCATATGCTTTCATGTGCTTCTTTACAGGAGCTATCCTTCTGTCACATATGTCCTTCCCACCTTGGGCATCGCTAAAATCATACCTTTTAATCTGTATTCTTGTTCTGTTGCTGATTCCTGGTATGCTCAGTAACAATGGAGCACTCTTATAGCAACCTGCATTATCTGATCTGATGTAGGCTTCAGTTATGGTTTCATCTTTGTCCTTCACTACATTAAGGATGTTTTCTAAAATTGATGCAACGGCATACCAGTTTTGTGTACAGGAATCAAATATGTGTAAATAACAATAAATCTGTATATCTTCCTCTGCTTTCTTCTGGCAAACAGCTGTCACATGCCAATTTAGACCTTTCTTCCCAAACCAATCACTTTGACTTTCACGGTCAATTATAGGCATGTATTTCATGGCCCAATCTAAAAATATCAAAATCTGGGTACTTGACAAAGTTGAAATCACATCTGTTTTTGCTTTATTTTGATTAGCAGATCTGACAATGTGGTTTTTCCAGTTGCTGATATTATTTTTTGAATGCAGCAAGTCATGACCTAGTTCTTCTTTAAGATCAGGATCTCCTAAAGAGTTTATCTTTTCCTCAAGCTTGCTAAAAACTGTATCAAGTTTGGAACATCTGTCACAGCTGTCTTGGTGTTTATGGTTACATCTGCTACTATAAGCCTTATCTTTGGGATCACTTAGTGCATATGTGATACAGTGGGATGAACAGTTGATAGAAGCTTCAAGGTGTGTTTTGAAATCTCCCTTTAAATATTTTTTGCAATCTTGTATTTCTTTTTTCAATGCATTTTCAATAAAAACATCCCCTAACTGCACTCTTATATCTTCTAGTTTTAAAAATGCATCAGTTCCATTCTGCATCACACCATCTAATCCAGCCAAGTTTTTTCTCTTTGATGCAGCACATAAGTTTAGTATTCGATATAATGTTCTTCTACTCAAAGGAACAAAACTGTTCTCTGAACAATAATTATTGTAGGTGTCAATGAGCCTAGTGTGAATTACAGTTCTAACTACATTAGGAATTGTAACTACTTCTCCAGTTGACATTCTCATGGATTTTGTGCCATAGGCGACATCTTGCAAATATTGTGGTTGGGAAATGAAATCCATGAAATGATCAATTTTTGCAGGACACAGCCTTTCTCTCATTAGTTTTCTTTCAGTGACTGGCATTCCACTTCCTTCATCTTTCGAATGTTTCCTTGCCTCATCTACTCTCCATTTAGTAAGACCTGGAATGATATTCATGAGTTCCTGCTTGGAAGTCTTGTCTGCTATTATACTTAAAATTTGCCGTTTGGTCTGCCATGTTTCTGCATTCTCATAAATCAATGCCAAATTTCTAAGGGTGTCTTTCTCTTGCAAGTTTTCGGTGTCAGAAAAAGAATTGTTAAATTTTGTTAATTTTAAAAGTTCTAAACCTTGCCCTGGAGCAATTGTTTCCAATATGGCTTGAATTGATTCTTCAGCCTTTCTTTTATAATACCATCTTGTTGTTCTACCTGCTGTTTCAAGATCTGTTCTCAGATGACTCTTAATAGGACTTATACTGCCAGAGGACAGGTGATCTATTGCCTGATTTAAAATTTCTAAATTATCAACTGATGTTGATGTAGTACTTGACTGGGAAGGTTCCCATAATTCATTGCTGTCAGATGTGTAAAGTGAAGTTTCTGATGTCTGTGTTCCAAAACAAGTTGAACTATCTAAAAAAAAACATGAAACCATAATGATCTCTCAAAGAACAGTTTAGTTTAATTAAAAAAAAGATAAAACACAAAAATCAGAGGCTCATAGGAGCCTGTAAATGCTCACCTGGCATACTATTGCCAGGACAATGTTGACATCGTACATTATGCAAACTAACAGATCAAGTAGTTTAAGGCAAGATGATTTTTCAAGGAATTTCCTATAAGAAACTTAGTTCAGCTTAGGTGGCCATACGGTTGGCAAGTGAGGTCATAGGATACAATTCTGAAAAGGACCCACTTAGTGACCATTCCACCAAAATTTGGTCCCAGTTGAGCAAGTAGTACCAGACAAGAAGATTTTTTTAATGAATTTCATATAAGGCCTAGTGTTAAACTAAGATCGGCTGTGGCTGGTATCTTGGTTGGCAGGCCGAGTCATCAGATAAAATTCTAAAAGAGGTTCAACTAAAGACCATTTTACCTAAGTTTGGTTTCAACTGAGCATGTAGTTCCAGACGAGAAGATTTTTTAATGAATTTACCATAGGGTCCAATGTTAAACTAAGTTCGGCTGTGGCGGCCATCTTGGTTGGCGGGCGGGGTCATCAGATACAGTTATGAAAGAGGATCACCTAAAGACCATTTCACCAAAGTTTGGTTCCAATGGAGCAAGTAGTTCCAGATGATGAGATTTTTTATTGAATTTCCGATAGGGTCAAATGTTGAACTAAGTTCGGCTGTGGCGGCCATCTTGGTTGGTTTTCAGGGTCATCGGATATAATTCTGAAAGAGGACCACCTACGGACTATCTCACCAAAGTTTAGCATCAATCAGCTCAGCAGTTTTGGAGGATATTTTTTAAGAAACCGCCCCCTTTTTTCTATTTTTAGCAATGGCAGCCATATTGGATGGCTGATCACGACCACAGATATAAGTTTGAAAGGGGACCATCCAAGGACCATTCCACCAAAGTTTGGTCCCAATTGGCCAGATTAAAGAAGATTAAAATGTGAATTGTGGACGGACGGAGGACGGACGGACGGAGGCCAAGTGATGGCAAAAGCTCACACGGCCTTTTAGGCCAGGTGAGCTAAAAATGACTGTTGTGCATGCACTAAGTAATTTTGATGGAATTTAAGAATGACTCTATTTATAAAGCAAAAGCGGGAAGCAATATAAGAAGTCAGAAATAGTTCATTTCAGCCATGATCTATTGATTTTAACATGGTTTGGAGTTGGATTTGGCTACATATTTCGGTTTGCTTGGATACGAGTGCTTCCTTTTACTATGTTTGGGTATCAGGCTTCCTATGTTTTGGTCTTAATCCTGCTGATGAGAGGTTATTCCTCGAAACACGTGTACGGCATAGTAAAATTTTCAATATCTTATTATAGCATTGGTAAACTTTGATTTTTTTTTTACCTCAATTATATCCTGAGCGGGAACAAAATTTGTTAAAACAATGACAGCCCATGTTAAAGTGTGGTAGTTTTCTTCATGTGATATTTTTCCTTTGTGTGATAATCTATCATAACACTCTCATTTAAAGGCAGTATATTTATAATCTGGTTGATGTTTTCAGGACCACCAGTTAGAAACTTTCTTCTGTATACTCACCACATATCTGATCTTCATGAAACTGCCCAGTCAATGGTACAAGTGGACTAAAGGAACTCTTACTTAAGGTTTTTTCAGGATAACATTCTAAAAAAAGGATATGGTTTGAAGGAGTTGGAATTTAACAAGCATTAAAATAGTTTAATGTTGATACAAGTGTCCTTTTGGTTGGTTGTACACACAAGTGTATGTACCTTTGCACATACTTGTGGGTTTTGTTGGGTAACACATGTTTGATTGGTTGTTGATAATAGTGTCTTTGACTGTTAAAGTTGTTGATACTTGCATATTTGAAGAGTTTGCTGTTATCTATCATGTAAGGTAGCTACAGTCTATTCTGCCGTTTTGAATTTACCTATCCAGCATTTTTTGGTGTAATTTATCCATCTGATGTACACAAATCTAATTGATGAAATTCAAATTCTAGTGTTTCATTTATTGGCAGTTATAAAATCAAAACATATAAATTTGTAGTACTAAGTTCATAGTGAATTTGTACCCAAATCTTTCAAAAAATACTTTTTGTTAAAGGGAGATAACTCATCTATAAAGGGAGATAACTCCCCTGTAAAATATCTTTATATAAATATTACTGTGAAATTTTAGAAGTTTTAGTTAGATTATTTCAATTTTATCAATGGTGACTCTATATGTCCTCCCCATCATTGAATAAAACATGTCACATGTAAGCTCATGTATAATTAAATCAAATTTCTATGGACTAGTTCTCCTGCAATTGTCAAAATATCTCTTATTCCCTATATCTACTATAGAGAATGTGGATTTTTTTTAATTTGTTATTTTCATTATCAGACAGGTGTCCCTCTATTTTCAGTGCATTTTATCAATGCATATCACCCCAGGTTCTTTATAGAAATATTTCAAAAATCAATGTCAATTTAAACACCCAATCTACCTTTATGTTGATTTTTTTTATGTTAAAGTGTGTGCTTTTAATCTTATTTATTCTACTTACCAATTGTTTGATCTGGATTAAGATGCTCTTTGAAGTTTGACTTTAGACTGGAACAACTTTCACTTGTTCTTTCAATGCAATCTAAAATAAAAAGATTGATGTATGTAGGTTGTTTTTTTTTCCTAAAAAATTGCGACCTTTGCTGGTTGTTTTTTTTAGGTCATTCATCCATGAAATAAAGTAAGTTCTACATATATATGTAGATATCAAGAACTATATTTAGAAGGTGCTTTAGTTCTGAATGCCTGGCTCTCTGGAGTCTGTCAGTACTTTTCTATTTATCCTTTCCCCGAATATCCCTTGGCATTTCTTGACATTACTTATTGCGGTAAATCCACTTTTTAAAAATAATAAAGTTTTCTAGGTATTTGTTGATAAACACCCTTTCTCAGTATGATTTTGTCTATGACGTTATCAAATCGATCGCCGAAAGCTCTACGACGTGGAATACGCCATCTTTTGTTTGTGATGTTATGCTTAATTTCAATAGAATTATACGTAATTAACCATGAGTTTGGACACAAAGCATTTGAAGGACTTCATGTTAGAATTGTTGATTTTTCCCCTACCTAGAGTATGGTTTGGCTTCAGTTGCTCTTTCATGATTTCCTTTACATTTAAAAATCTTTCACTTGTTCTGCTATTATAACCTGAAGATAAAGAGTTACATGTAGAATTCTTGTTTTTTAAAAATTATGAATGCTGATGACTTCTCAAGGTGCATCTCACACTGAGTTTAATGATGATGGGCTGAAAAGTATCACAAATCAAAATTATCCTTTGTCATTCATCTAATTTATCTGTGAAATATAGGTTGTCCCACCCCTATTTTAGTGTGAACAATGGTCAAACCCTGCTGCATCAGAATACCAAAAAATGTTATTGTATGTGCTTTAGCCACAGAAACTAGCTCTAGATATATATATGCCTAGTGCATCTACATTAGGCCCAAAAAAAAAAATAAATTTCCGACCTACTGACCCAGCATGTTACAGTAAACACACATATTTTTTTTTTGGCCTTATACTTCCGAGACAATAATATTCCATATTAAGAAAAAGTCGTATCAGAATGAGCTGATTGCTTAAAATATTCCAAATACATGTCACAAATTATATGTTGCATACAGACACTTAGGCACAGACCATTTGACTTTCGGGGAAGAGGGGGTAGGGGATAGGGCCTGGGATTTTTTTGGAAAAAAAAATTAATTCTGATTTTTGTCAAAAAATATAATCTGGCCAGCACCCTGAGTGAAAAAAAAATTCTGTCCCACATATTACCCATTAGAAAAAAGTAATTTTCCCAAAGAAAATCTTTTTCATTAACTCTATAGAAAAAATAATTAGGCCCACAAAGCGGGCCAAAAAAAATCTTCTGGCTCGGGTACAAATCCTAGCCCCCCCCCCTCCCAAAAAAAAATCAAATGGTCCATGCCTTATATCCTACAAACCTGGAAGAGGTTTATCTAAATTAAGTGATTCATTCAGTGGTAATGTTGATCTTGAATCCTGATTTCCACTTGGATTGTTTGCATCACAATATTCCTTACCTGTAATAAAAAGGTTCATTAACATTTATAATATAACTGAGGAGCTTCGCAAGCGCAGCATGATACAACAGATGCATGTCGACAACAGAACAATGTAAATAAACAAGGTTCTAGCACTTGCTTAACACAGTAATATGTTTGACACTGTAATGTGCTTGACACAATAATTTGTTTGACACAGTAATTTAGATAAATCCAACAAAAAATTCCTCAATACTGAAAATTTAACATACCTCTCAATGGCATTTTTGACCCTTTCTGCCCCTTTTATCGCCAAACGGTAAGAGACAGAAAAAGCTGGCTGCAACAATTCTGAATGGTCTCATTGAGAGGAATCCAATGAAAAAAAATCCCATCAAAATTGGACGAAAAATGAAAATTTTATGTACCCACAAAATGGTGTTTTTGGCCCTTTTGGTCCCTTTTATCTTGAAAATGGTAAGGGATAGAAAAAATTGGCTGGTACAATATTGGAAGCTCTCATTGACAGGAATCCAATGAAAAAATCCCATCAAAATTGGATGGAAAATGAAAATTATATGTACCCCTCAAAATGGGTTTTTTGGCACCTTTGTCCCCTTTTATCTCGAAAATGGTAAGAGATAGAAAAAATCGGCTGTAAAATATTTCTGAAAGCTCTCCATGAGAGGAATCCTATGAAAAAAATCCCGTCAAAATTGGATAAAAAATGAAAATTTTATGTACCCCTCAAAATGGCATTTTTGGCCCATTTGGCCCTTTTATCTCAAAAACAGTAAGAGATAGAAAAAATCAGCTGTAACAATTCTGAAAGCTCTAATTGACAGGATTTCAATGAAAAATCCCATCAAAATTGCATGAAAAAATGAAAATTTTATGTACCTCTTGAAATGGTGTTTTTGGCCCCTTTATCCCTTTTATCTCTAAAACGGTAAGAGATAGAAAAAACTGTTGGCATACTACCAAAAGCTTCCACTGAGAGGAATCTAATAAAAAAAATCAAATGGCATCAGTAACGCTACAGCCAAGTTGCTGGGTGCAAAGGAAATGCAGATTATGTATAGTTACTTATATAGTTTAGAAAGAAACTGTCCCTTTATTATAAAACTTTCAATAAATAGTGTAAATAAATTTCTCTTAATTTATTAATTGATATAATATTATACCCAAGATTAGCAAAAATCTTATGTAAATAATTCCCAGAAAAACTCATTTTTACAAATAAAATTAATGTTTTCATGTCATTGTGACCTTGAACAGATTTTCTAGAAAATCCATATGGTTTTGACTTACTTGATATGTAACAATATCCTAAAGTTTCATTAAAATAGAATGTACACTTTAGGAGTTATCATCCGGAAATCTTATTTTTGCCAAAATTAAAAATTTTTTTTTTTTAACAACTGTAACCTTGACCTTGAATGAATTTTGCCAGAAATCAATAGGGTTCTGACTTGCTTGATATGTAATAATATCCTAAAGTTTCATTGAAATCTGATGTAAACTTTTTGAGTTATCGTCCGGAAACCTTATATTCACCAAATTTTCTAAGTATTTATAGGGACTGTGACCTTGACCTTGAACAGATTTTGCCCGAAATCGATAGATTCTTACTTGCTTGATATATAACAATATCTTAAAGTTTCATTGGAATCTGATGTAAACTTTTGGGGTTATCGTCCGGAAACCTTATTTTTACAAAATTTTCTAAGTATTTATTGGGACTGTGACCTTGACCTTGAAGGGATTTTCCCCAAAATCAATATGGTTCTTACTTGCTTAATACATAACAATATCCTAAAGTTTCATTGGAATCTGATGTAAACTTTTGGAGTTATCATCCGGAAACCTTATTTTTACCAAATTTTCTAAGTATTTATTGGGACTTTGACCTTGACCTTGAAGGGATTTTCCCCAAAATTAACAGGGGTCTCACTTGCTTGATATGTAACAATATCCTAAAGTTTCACTAGAATCAAATGTAAACTTTTGGAGTTATCGTCCAGAAACCTTATTTTTACAAACTTTTCTAAATATTTATTGAGACTCTGACCTTGACCTTGAAAGGATTTTCCCCAAAATGAATAGGGTTCTCACTTGCTTGATATATAACAATATCCCAAAGTTTTCTTTGAATCGGATGTAAAATTTAGGAGTTATCGCCCGGAAACCAATGTTCACGCCCGCCTGCCCGCCCTCATCAAACCAATACCCGAGTTCAACTTTGTTGCAACTCGGCTAAAAAGTTTTAAAATTTAGGGCGTGGCCATTTTCGTACCACTTATAACTTAAAAACGGTAATAGATAGAGACATACAGGAGGGGTCCATTCAATATGAATTTCATCAAGGAGTTCAATAAAAGAAACCCCATCAAATTCAGATACTGAAAAAAAACCTTATGGGCCCCTCAAAAATGAAAGGGAGGGGCTGGAACCCCCAAAATCAATACCAACCTTTATTTAGTACCAAGCATTAATGTCACAAAATATCAAAAGAATTGGATTACTGGACCTAAAGTTATCCTGCTGAAACCTAACTGTCTACAGAAGCCGACGCCGACAGCGTGATACCATAATATGTCCGCAAAATTTTTGTGGTCGTATAAATTCACTGAGGATCAACCATTCAATCAATTACAAACACTTCTTAACCCTAACTCAGAACTTTTGCCTGTGATAACATACTTTATAAAGCAATCTCTTGAATTGCGAAAATGAGGTCTGTGTCGGTCAAGAGTTCTCCAGCTATAACATATTTTCTTGTAATTTATATTTATATTGAGATATAATCTACATGTACTGTGTTCTTATATTGTTAGCTTTGTAAATGTGTGTATTGTATTTGCTTGACCCATATGGGTGTAATTTTGCAAATAAATAAATAAATAAATATAAAAAGAGGGATATTGGATAAATATCCATGAAACAACATTATCACCAGCACATACATACATGTACCATGTTTTCATACAGATAAGAAAACAATCTTTTTTAAAAAAAATTTGACATATTTTCTTTTCAGAATTGTTTTTTTTTTATACTGAGTGTAAAGTTCATCTATAAAGCAGAATTTAAACTCATAAATATATAAACTGGTTTTTAGGTAGAACAAAGATAACCTTTTCATTAACATACAGTCATTTTTGCCGTTTTCCATTACCTTACAAAATGTATTTCAACAAGAATGTTTTAATATTTCATAGATATTACATGTATATAAACATATATTTAGAATGTGAAAAGAAAACAAAAATTTTTTACAAGTATTAGGAACTTTTCACATATGGTTTTCATCAAAACTAGTCATGTACATGTACATATATTTTTTATTGTTCATTGCATTTTCAAATATACATGCCAAAACTAGTTTCTAAGAAGATGTTGAAGGATGAGTACTATAATGTAATATAAACTCATACTAGTATCCTTTTTAATCTCAGTCTTCACACGTTCTGTATGCTTTTTTCTGCATGTCTGGCAAATTCCTGAAAAAATAAACAAACTCTTAAAGTCATTTCAGTTTGATAAATAATTTTCTATTCATACATGTATAAGATTATTTTAGTTCTTAAAGATCAAGTAAAGTTTTAAGGACATAATTATTGCCAGAAAAGAAAACTTAGCTGAAACCAGAGGCTCCATGGAGCCTGTAATTGCTCACCTGGCAAACTTAGAAATGTTTGCTTAAGTGTTTAATTTTTTTCAATTTATATGTAGAGGTCCATTTAATGATCATCCATGCAAAAAAATCAGTTCAATTGGCCTGTCACTGACAAGAAGAACTTTGTACAAATTTCCTATATGGTCCAATGTTCAACTACATTAGGATGTGGCTGCCATCTTGTTTTTATGAACGGCAAATAAACATACATGTAACTTTTGTAGATGTCCATCCAATAACCCTTCAGATTTGCATGATTTGAGAATTCCAATTTTAAAATTACGGTACCACGTTCTAAGGACCTTGATAAGGGAAAAAATTTAAATACAGAATTAAGATATAATACCCTACTATCTTCTCCTTATTACAGTAATTTATCCTGTGTTGATTTTATTGAAAAAAAAATAGCCGTTAAAATTATTCAGTCATGTCTGGCGGATAATTTTATTTGAAAAATTATCAGTTAAAAATAGATTTATGTATCATTTGTTGGTAAACACCACAGGTTCATGTAACAGTGGGGCTGAACTATTCTAGGGCCGCATCAACTTGAAATCTACACCTATTTTTGTCATTCTCTTTAGGTCAAATAAAAAAACATACTGTATTTCCGGTAACATGCTTCTCAAAATTAGGGTCGGTAGGTAGACATTTTTTAAATTTAATTTTATTTATTTTTTTTACATAGATCATATAGAGGACAAATCTTGACTTTAACAGTGCTTGTTCAAAATTGGTCATAAAGTTTAGGGACGGTTGGGTTACCGATGTATCAGGCTGGATGGTCAGACCGCCAGAAGTTCTGCACGGACCAAATTGCCTAGGCTTATCGTTCCGGGGCTAGGCAATTTAGTCCGATCTACAATGTAAATAAAACATATGCAAAAACAAAGTAAAAAAGAACCCCGTTTGACAGTGTAACTCTGACAACATCTCTTATACATAATTTCTGTGAATAAACATGGTTAAGTTTTAAATTTAATGGATATTCTGAACAGAAAAAACTGTGCACAGCTTTTATAACGGATTCTTCCAATTTGCCGGAGAATTAAAAGTCGAATATTGACGAAACTTCGATGTCACTGATATCAACATGGTAAATTCCTGAAGTTACGGCCGGAGACTTAATTTCTTGTATTGCACATGTTTTCCTTTGCATTTGGCTACTACATGTACTATATTGGTTTATTTGAATATGAGGAGGTTGGGTCTCTGTCTTTCTATTCATTGGTTTTATGCTTCCCCCTTGAGACACGTGTACTGCATAACAATATATTCACGATATTTACGTATGATACATTGGAAAACTCGCATTGTGTTAAAAAATATGGAATATGAAAACATCACACAAACGACAGAAGCCAGTTTACCCCAATAAAGGGTAATGTGTAAAATTTTGAAAAAAAAATTTCCGACTATTCGCTGCGAAAAACTAAAAAATTTTCTGTCTGAGAAAAAAACCATAACCCCCCTATAAAGTTAAATGGTCATTCACTTATCTTTCGCCATTTATATTACAATAATCGTCAAAAATGGTAACATTTTTTTCATAATCTTGATGTTACGACGACTGTTCGTACCTTGGACCTGAAAAAAGAACCGAGATCAAAACATGGTTCTTGTAATTCCATGACGTTTAATTTCATCCATTATTGTACAATTTTTGTAGATAAAACCACAAATAAATCTTTGTGGCATTAATCATTGGTTTTGTACTATAGGGACTTTCGCCAAGCTCATTAGTGATGTCAT
The DNA here is from genome assembly GCA_028566555.1 of Lithophaga nigra. Classification (NCBI taxonomy): domain Eukaryota; kingdom Metazoa; phylum Mollusca; class Bivalvia; order Mytilida; family Mytilidae; genus Lithophaga; species Lithophaga nigra. Next base: position 26,068 of record JAOXYJ010174937.1, read on the forward strand.
AAAATCTAATTTGCATATGTAAATTAGCATTTTTGGTTGATAAAGACAATGAAGTGGTAATTAGTCATAATAGACAGTGTATGGACAGAATTTTCATTTTGATATAACTTTTTCATTTCTTAAGTGATTTTGGTTCTGTGGACTGCCTCGTAAACAAGACAATTTTCATATTTTTTCTACCGATTTACTTTTTAAAATTTTTGATTAAATTTTTTGAAATATTGTAATGAAATGTTTAGAAATTTTACTAAATCAATACACTCTACAAATTCATCATTCAGAAATTACTCAAATAACAAATCTATGCAATTTATACACAGATTAAAAGATTAAACATCAAATTTCAATATACTGAAAGAATTTTTGATTTACCTGTAAAAACATGGAAATTACAATGATGTAAAGTTGACACTTTTATTACCCCAAGTTGTTAATTGTGGTTTCAAACCAACCAGCAGGTGAAGTCACATGACCTGTGATCTCATGCTGAAAGCTCCTATACTTAATTTATTAGGATTTAGATCGGAACGTATTGCCTAGACCCGGCCCAATCAGCCTAGGCGCGATGTTCCGGTCAGACCCTTGAGCCTAGGCAATCTGTTCCGTGCAGACCATCTGGCAGGTCGGAACAAATTTCCTGCTACACCAGAAATACAGAACTTTTCTTATTTTGCTTTAACAAATCTAATATAAATTTCATGAACATTTACCTGTTCCTACTGGTATAACAGTTCCATACAATTGTCTGATCTCTTCTGATTGTGTGACATTAACTTTCCTCTCTGGTTTTCCCTTTCCTGTGTGACTTGGGTAGTGACATTTTGATCTTTCCCTTGGTAGCCAACCAATTCCAAAAGCAGACTTGTGGTATTCACAGACAGTGAGGTATTGCCATTGAAAATCAAAAATACCAGCCCTAATGGCAATTAGCCTCCCTTCACATTCTATTTCTTCAGTTATTTTATGTTTGTACAAGTGGGACTGGACCGAATTTGTCAAACTTCCCAGTAAATCATATTCACCTTGGTTGCACTTTTCAGTAGAGGAAACGATGTGTCCAATCGAGCAAAAAGGCATTTCAATTATTTAAAATCATTGTCAAATGTAAAAAATGCATCAAAACTAGTTTAGAAGGGCAAACAGGCAACTAATGTGTATGTAAACAAATTCCTGACAGCAGACATTTCTTTAAAATCTTTTGTGACTTCGACTTGAAGAGCACATTGATACGTCTGAAAACCAAAAAGTACACCAGAAGGCACAATCTCCCTCAACATTCCACAGCTGCCAGCAAAAATATGTGAACAGATACCAAAGATTTTATTATTGAAGTTTTATATTTTTATTGTATTCATTTATAATACATATGATTTACTTTATAACAGATTGTTCTTTTTCAGTACTGAAACTCAATAATATACTATATAAGTAACCAAAATTGTCACTAAAATGACATTCAATTTTAAAGTGTCTATGAGCTGAAGGAGATAAAAATGAAGGTTTCTAGTGCAATATTCTATCAAATCAAAGTGAAAAAAATAAAAAAACAGCAAATATATGAAAAACTTTGGTGAACCATTTTTCCCAATTCTGCCTGGTTTTCTCTGGCATGGCCTCTTAAAAAGATTAACAAGTTTCACTGCTATAAACGTGTTTTCATGACTCACAATATCGCATATACACGTGAAAAGAAAATAGTATCGATCGAGTGTCACGAATTAACTACTAACACCGTCCACCCCCTCTCCCTCCCCCCGTTTTCATCCGTGTTGCAGTTCTTACAGAAAACAATTGCAATACAAAATGATAAGCAAAAATAAGTCTTCAGAAGCCTCTTTACATTCGTTCAGCTCCAATGATTTAAAAAAAAAAGTAGCAATATGAACAACACATCGCAACTTTGTAAGTATCGTTTTACGACTTCCCTCCAAATAATCTATTCTGCATTTACTACCAATACTATCGCAGACGGCACCTACAGTTACGTCAACGCTAAAGGACGTTAATTTACGTACACTTCACCATAACCTTTTACAATAAAATATGATTTTTCACTTCATATAAAGTCATCTGCTTATGAAGTGTAAGAACTGCATGTATAAATGATGTAGCGCAAAAAAATTATTTTTCTACCCAAAAATTATTAGAATTTGTTGCGTTCCTATCTTTACTCCCGACAACCTCAATGTTAAGGTTGGTAAATATAAAGGCGTATAAAGCTGTAGATAATGTACAGATAATATTTTTCAGTACAGATTCGGCTTGTACTAACAGTCACATTAATATATGACAGGGCACTTCACTTTTCATAGGAGCATCTTCAAGATAAACAGTGTTGAACATTGAATACAAATACGTAAAATTTTTACACGGAAACGTTTATTTCAGTAGAAACGAATTTATATACAATTATGATGCCTTTGACCTTTAAGATCAAAAGCGTTTGCCCTCTGCCATGTTTGGTAGCCATTATATATATAGAACTAAACTTAATGCCTGAAAGCTAACAATAGACCCGTACTAAATAATGAATATCAAATTTGATATACTGTTTCCATTTCAGTAATATTCTGTCACCATACACCAACTTTGATAAATACTGGATTTTTAAGATTGAAGCCAATATAGGGAGACTATGTTTTATCTGCAAAATCAATTTCTACTAACAGTGACATTGACCTTCACCTACTGTTTCCAAAAGATAGAATTTTTACCAGAATTTTCCCCTTTCCCTTCGGTAGCAACGACCAAAATTGGTAAATATAGGATTTATATAGAACTAAAGTTAGGTTGCGCATCCCATCTTCATCAAAGACATAGCTGAGTTCCACTTCATTGCAACACGGCTAAAAATGTGGATGGAACAATCACGAATGCATGAATAATAGATCACCGTTTTGACTTATTGTCTACATGATGATGTCATCATAACGCCTTCAGAACGCTAATAAAGAATCATTCCATCAATCGAGGAATGGTTTATTAAGAATAATCGACACTTGCAATAGTTTATTTATCTTAATTGTGACGACCGTATTTTTGGGGGAGAATAGCCCGGAAGACTATATCTAACTGACCGCGGGCATCTCCGATATTGGGTAGGCGTTGGAAATCATAGCGCATGAGAAGATTCAAACTGTCGAGAGCGGTTAGTAGTTATGAGTCAGCGATCTTAAGCCCATGTTCACAAAGGCAGTTATTTGATCTATATTCTAATATATTCCTAGTAACAAGAGGCTGGGTAAAATAGAGTTTATAAAGGAATGCATGTACGGTTCTTCAATTTTGTCTAGCAGACCGCGGTTTCTGTTTTTATGCAACAATTTATATAAAATAAAAAGAAATTGTAAAAGAAGAAGAAGAAGAAAGAATTCTCAAAATGGAAAGTTTCAGCAATAACTATGACATGTTAACCCTTTCTCTACTG
>JAOXYJ010174938.1:0-17319 GCA_028566555.1 Lithophaga nigra
TAATTTTTTTCAACAACTTGAAAAAATTGGGTCGGCGGATCCGTAAACCAACAAATTAAAAAACTGTGGCCTTGGAAACTTGCAGAAGGATTGGTTTGCATATCTGAAAATCTACATAGTTTCATAGACAGGTGAGACACTTTTGTTCAACTCTCAAAGGTGCACGAAGTATTATATGTGTACCATCATTGCAATGTGAATTCAATAGATTCAGCTTGTAACAGGAAAGTCATGAATGCTGAAATATATATGATGTAATCACATGCTTATACTTAAAGTGTATATGCCATTATAAAGGTGAACATTTTTGGGAAGTGTGGGGATTCACATTCATACACAAGGCAATACATCTTGGTACACTTGTACCTTTATGCTGTTGCTGGAAATTTTGAGATACAGTACTGTGCAGTTCTGGAAGGCTGTGATAAATCCAAATTCATTAAGAAACATAAATTAAAACATAGTTACTATTGCAGGTAAATGTATGTGTCTCATCTAAGTTCTGGGCTCTTTTTTGATATCAGCTTATAATGGCCATTTCCAAAGTTATTAAAAGCTGAAAGATTATTAATAGTGTTTTTGGCCAGTGAAAACAAATTTGTGGATAATTCCCCTTTCTTATCAGAAACAAGGTTTGGCGGGAGGGGGTATATAGAAATCACCTTGTCCGTCTGTCCCACTTTGTATCTGCAGCATAACTTTTGTACCATAGCACCTAGGATTATCCAACTTGGTATGTGTATGCATCATGGGAAGGCGATGTGTCATGTGCCAAAATTAGGTCACTTTGACCTTGACTTTGACCTTTGACCTTTATGATAGTAAAACCTTGTCCACATTTCGATGGGGCATAACTTTTGTACCATAGCACCTAGGTTTATCAAACTTGTTATGTGGATGCATCATGGGAAGGCATGTGTCATGTTCCAAAATTAGGTCACTGTGACCTTGACTTTGACCTTTAACCTCAATGATAGCAAAACCTTGTCCAGTTCGTGTCCAGAGCATAACTTTTGTACCCTAGCACCTAGGTTTATCAAACTTGGTATGTGGATGCATCATGGGAAGTTGATGTGTCGCGTACCCAAATTAGGTCACTGTGACCTTGACTGTGACCTTTGACCTCTGTTATAGTAAAACCTTGTCCACTTTGTGTCCGGGGCATAACTTTTGTACTGAAGCAACTAGGTTTATCAAACTTAGAACTGGATGCATCATGGGAAGGTGATATGTGACATACCAAAATTAGATCACTGTAACCTTGACTTTGACCTCAATAATAGTAAAACCTTGTTCAGTTCATGTCCAGAGCGTAACTTTTGTACTTAGCACCTAAGTTTATCAGACACGTAACTTTTGTACTTAGCACCTAAGTTTATCAAACTTGATATGTGGATGCATCATGGGAAGATGATGTGTCGCATACCAAAATTAGGTCACTGTGACGTTGACTTTCATCTTTGACCTCAATAATAGTAAAACCTTGTCCAGTTTGCGTCCAGAGCGTAACTTTTGTACTTAGCACCTAAGTTTATCAAACTTGATATGTGGATGGCGATGTGTTGCGTACCAAAATTAGGTCACTGTGACCTTGACTTCGACCTATGACCTCTGTGATAGTAAAACCTTGTTCACGTTATGTCTGGAGCATGATTTTTGTATGGCAGCACCTAGGTTTATGAAACTTGATATGTGGGTGCATCATGGGAAGGTGGTGTGTCGAATACCAAAATTAGTCACTGTGATCTTGACTGACCTTTGACCTTCATGATAGTTATCCCGCTTCATGCCACAGCTGACCTTTTGTAGCCTAGTACCTAGGATTATCAAACTTGGTATCTGGAAACATCATTGGAAGATGATGCTTCACATATCAAAATTAGGTCACTTTGGCCTTTGACCACTATGATAGTAAAACCGTGTCCACTTAGTATTTGGAGCATAGCTTTTGTACCATTTCAATATGCTGCTGTGCAACTAAAATGCAAATGCGGGGGGTATTAGTCTGGCTTTGCCGACAGTTCTAGTTACTCTAGTGTTTTATATCGGTTCTATCGCCATAGAGACAGGATGTTCTGTTATTCAAAAGTATAGGAAAAGAAATCATTTTTAAAGGACGCCCATCTCCTGATGTGAAAATTACCATTTACTGTCATCAAAATCATTTGGCGAGTTTTAACCAGAATCTGAACCAGAATTGATTCGATGGTCGCAAAGATGACAATAGTGGCATTTTCAAATTTCATTTTACCAGTGATTTTGCATTTTCCAGAAAGCAGATTTCTGTTCACGTGCATTCTTCTGATTTTCAGTAAATTCACTGCAAAATTGCTACAACTGCGTGCAGTGGTCAAATTTTTATCAGATACTATATAGAAATTCCGAAAATCCCACAGCCCGAACACTGTTGTACTCTACATAAATTATGACAATACCGAACCATGAGATAAGTTAAAAATTTGGTTATGCTAAGCCTGTCTTATATTTCATGTGTTTTGCAATTTATTATTCACAATCTATTATCAAGAAGTGCAACTTAAAACATCATTATACTCCCCAAGCAGGGATAGCGGGGTATATATAGTGATGGGGGTGTTCGTTCGTCTGTCCGCACCTGTTATCCGTTACTCTTCCAATACCATTGAAAAGAATTTCGTGAAACTTTGACAGAAGCTTTATGGCATATACTTTTGAGCAACTCCTATATTGTTTTTCAATCAAGATGATTTTTGGGGTTTCCCACAGCAAAACATGGACTTAATATGTCCAACATGGGGTTACCTATCCTGTATCCGTAACTCCTCCTAAACCAGTGAAGAGAATATAATGCAACATTGACAGAAGCTTTATGACACAATGGCGTTGTGCACCTCTTATTTTATTTTTCAGTCAAATTGAATTTTTGAGTTTCCCATAGCAAAACATTGACTTGATGTGTACCCATCTTGTATCCGTAACTCTTCCTAAACCAAAGAAGAGAATTTCATGAAAATTTCACAGAAGCGTTATAACATAATGCCATTGTGCACCTCTTATTTTGTTTTTCAATCAAAATGATTTTATGGGATTTCTCATAGCAAAACATGGACTTAGTGTGTCCAACATGGGTATACTCATCTTGTATCTGTAACTCTTCTAAACAAGTAAAGAGAATTTAATAAAACCTCAGCACAAGCTTTATAACATAATGCCATTGTGCGCCTGATTTTTTGTTTTTCAATCAATATGACTTTTTGGGGTTTCCCACAGTAAAACCTGGAGTTGCGAGGATAGACTCGGTAAGGTAGCGAGGTATGACTATGTGAGCTATGCTCCCATAATTCTAGTTTTTTTCTGCTGTACTATGCAGTAGACACAATAATGAAAAGCACACATTCCTTTTGAAGTGACAGCATAAAATAAAGAATAATGGTTTCAAATCAATAATTTTGTCTTTTTATGTGGATTTTCAGGGTATAATCTGTGTTCTACTACCCCATGTAATAATGGTGCGGAATGTATAGATGAACCGGACAACTTCAAATGTATCTGCTTAGCTGGGTATACTGGTGGCACATGTGATGAAGGTATGTACATTGTTCAATATCAAAACAACAAAAAAGTCGGTTACATTCTGTAAAAATCCAATGGTCTGCAATATAATGAAGCCTCTGATATAAACTTCGTTCTGGAATTTTTTTAAAAAGTTAATGTAGTGTATGTACACGATATGATGAAACGTTTTTCATCAGTGACGACGTAGACAGACACTATGCACTGAGAAAACAAACCTACAAATATGCATAAATAAGTATAAAAATATTCCAAGACGTTTTTACGGAAAGATCATTTTTCATCATCAAATCTTAATTTAAAAGAAGATTATTATGTCATTTGTTTTTTCAATGATGCTAATGTTTTGTTCTCCCGTGTAAAACCTTCAGCTGTCATCACATTCTAACTATTCCCATTCTTGAATAATTCATGCAGTAGTAGTATTGCAGTATCACCGAAGTAATGCCTAAACCATGCAGTCCTGCTCGCCTGGATGTGTAAGTTAAATACTATTACTTGATTTGACGTATGACAGCCGCGTGTCAAGACGAAAACAAATATTATATTGTAGATATTAAAACAAAGAAATATAGTCTACAGTGGTTCTTATCAATATTCCAAACTGATTCATCATCTACAGTTGCCCGAAGTTACGATAAACAAACAGATACAAAAGCTTTATCTTCGTTTTTATATTATCATAACTTTTATCTTTTGTTGTTCTATCATAACATTTATATAGATTTCCGAAAAAAAGATTTTTTGAAGTTAAACTTGAAAGTCTCAATAAATCTAGGTTTTGTGACTGAGACACGGTCAAAAGTTCAATTTAGAAATAAGATCCCTATCCAATTTTCCACTAGTATCCGATTAAGAAAATGTATCTTAATTTTCTTCAATTTTCTGAAATAATGTACGCAGAAAATTAGTTTTTGTATTTTTATATATCACTTGCCCCCGAGTGCTGAGCGAAAATAAAGTAAATTGACATGTAACTACACAACAATGCTTGTAAACCTGTAGTAATTTTTTCTTTTATGTTGGATATCTACTTTTTGATCAGGAAGGTAGTTGTTAGGATAACTATGTACACTGTATGAAAAACATGCAAGGTAGGAATTTTGTTGTTATTTCATAATAAACCTGTCTTGATCTAACAATTTATTATTTTCTAATAACATGTACAACCAACAAATCAAAATAGAATATTGCCCATCTTCACTTTTGCAGATACACAGCAAAATGTTACAGAAACTACTTTTCTCGTTTCTGTTAAGGAAATGCTTCATGGTTTTTGTAAAAAGTTCACCTTCTGTGGTCGTTAATACCATTCAGTAAATTTGCAGAACAGCAGTATTTTTTCAGTTTTCTATGTTACTCTCTTTAGTTTTCGTAATTAAAGGAAATGCTGTTTGCTTTCCTGTATACATGCTCTGGTACAAAAATGGGTTTTTACATTGTAGGTTGAAGCCCCTTTACATCCTTATATCAGTGTTTCTTATTTTCTAGTTATCACTATTATTGGTAAAACCAGAATAATTCCAGCCATGACACACAAGTGAAAGTGGCTCAATGAAAACCAGACACTAATCAAAGAACGCCAAACGTAGAATGTAAATTAGTCTTAAAAGGGGTTGGAGAGAAAAACCAAAATTATGAATTGAGGAAAGGGACAAGACAACAATGATCAAACAATAAAAACTAGAGGAATAGGATAAAGAAAGCCCTGGACGGGGCTTTAGTATAGTGTGACCTAAATGCCTATACGAAAACCGACCCTGTTCATTAAATTTTCACCAGATGAATTTAGAAATTTACTTCTGTCAACAACATACATATGAAGAACTCACTGCAGTAAGTCCCACTCCAAATACTACCTTGTTTATGACATACTCATGTAAATCATATTTAGAACACCAAGACTCCTTATGCGCCATCTTACCCACTCCAACAACAAAAGAGTGCGAGTCGAAACGTCAATAGATGAAATTATCGTAAAACTGTAAACAGCAAAGTGTTTTTTTTTTCATCAATGGCCCCGGAATACACATTATCATACAAAGTAAACTGTAGCATTACTATACCCCGCTAAAGCAGGAGTATATAGCGAGCGTGTTTTCCGTCTGTCCGTCTCTCTGTCTGTCCGAGAATTAATACATATTGGTCAGAAATGAAAATCTCCAATCCCTAGGACTTACGTCTAATATTAAGGCTTTATTTTTTGTACATGTAAAAATGAAAACTGTTATGGAATGAAAATACTATATGTGTTATACACATGCTATGGAAGCCGGATGCGGCCATTTCGACTTTTCATCTTTGTATTTGACCAAGGCGAAAAAGCGAAAAGTCGAAATATTCTCACGAAAACCCGAAACGCGAAAAGTCGAAAACCCGAATAGGCGAAAAGTCGAAAACAGCGAAAACCCGAAAAGTCGAAAAGTCGACAACGCGAAAAGTCGAAAAAGCAAAAAGTCGAAAAGTCGAAAAAGCGAAAAAGTGAAAAAGCGAGAAGTCGAAAAGTCGAAAAAGCGAAAACCCGAAAAGCTGAAAAAGCGAAAACCTGGAAAGTCGAAATAAATGGGCGAAAACGCGAAATATTACCGCGAAATGGCGGAATTTATTATTGCGACTATTCGTGTTTTTATTTCGCTTTTTTTTGCGTTATTATTCGAATTTTCGTGTTTTCGCTTTTCGGGTTTTCGTTTGAATATTTCGCCTTTCCCTTTTTCGCCTTGGTCAAACACAAAGACGCAAAGCCGAAATGGCCGCATCCGGCTTCCCATAACATGCAGACATGCATTCTCCGAGATACAACTAATTTATCCTGATAATGATTACATTTTTGTTCGTATATCCAGAAAACATAAAATGATCGATTTGTTGGTTAGATTACTCAATTTCTTCTTATTTTTATTATTTAGTCAATTTTCATGTACTCATAAATGATCATTACTTCAATTTACAAGGGTACTATAATTCGATTGTTTTGGCTGATAATTGTGATTGATTACAATGGAGCTAGGTTTACAGTTATAAAACAACATGATCGTACGGAATTATACCATAAAATTTGGTAAGGTTTAATATGTACGTTAGCTAATTACAACCGGGGATTCAAATGCATTTATTCCTTCCACTGCGACTTTTTTTTCTTGTTCCAAACTACAAACACTTAGGGGTATCACTAGACTTTTGACAGCGGTGTGTCACTGTACCCTTGAAAACTGGAATAAGAAATTAAAAATTGAGACACATACATCATGTACACGAATCGTTATAATTGCTATATGTAATGTCTTCAGATATGAATTTGTACTGTGAAATTCAAAATTCAAACTCACGTTTATACATTAGGTCCAAAATGTATACCCATTCTCATATGATTCACCCCGTAAAAACACCTAAATCTAAAATTCTGACACATCTTTCACTCGTGAAAATTACCCTTTCCATCTGTTTGATATTCTGAAGTACATCCAACAATAGTAACAGGAATTATCCTTTGCATGATTGTGAGGATGTGTGTGTGTTCCTGTCTAACCACTGCTAAAGCCCCGTTCTCAAACACAAATTTCCATACAGGAGTTAATTTGGTCATGTGAACACATTTGCTTACATGAGAAAATTTACTACATTTGTAAATTTACACCTGGTGGGGCTAGGTACAAATTAACTTTTGCGTATATGAGAGTATTCATAGGAAGCAAGCCAATACATTGTCTGGACTACATTTCTTACGGCTTTATCATTTGGGAGATAGCTACCCTCCAAGTCTGGATATAAAGACTGAAAAGTTTCTGTCTCATTCTAAAGTTCTCAATCCACTTTTCATCAGCATTAATCTGTATAACAACCCGGTCATACCACTTTCTGCCACATGACCCAGTCCAACAGCCAGACCTAACCTTTCTCGACATAATATCGAAATATTCTCAGTCTTTGTCATCTGAATCTCACAAGTTCATCCATTTTGTTGAAAATAATTGGGATACACCAATACATATGAACGCGTTTGCACACACTAAGCAAATCTTCAGCAAAGCGTATATGTATATTTTGGTCATGTGAATGGGTTTTTAGCTTAATAAAAGTATACAAATATCATAATCTAAGTGTATCAAAAGCTCGAGAGCAGTTTACTGACTTTGTAAGAAATCAATCATTATAAATTATCAATTTCTTTATATATAAAAAGTCTTCGCTACCATAGAAATAAAACATATGTTACATCAACGTATTGTTGTTTACATTTTTTGCGAGAATGCACATCACACAGAATGATAACAGTGTTAATTAACGCTGATATTTCTAATTCTGATGTAGTTTGGAATGGCCATGAGTTACAAGCTGTGGCCAGAGGATTGCGGTGAAACAGGTAGGAAGAGTTATCGTTCTTAGGGTCATCATTTTTCAAGTGTGTGAAATATTCTAACAAATTTTATCCACGCATTAACAAAAACGTGTTGCAACTCTACAACAATATGTTGTCAGTGTATGACGTTAAATTAATAAATACATGCGACTTTTCTTCTTTCTTCACAATTTGGAGGGAAAAATACATACGAATGTTATGATACAATTTTGTAATTTGGAAAGATGTTATTTTTCCAAATTACAAAATTGTAACATAACACATATACAAGATCTACATATCTTATAAAGATCAAGAATAGTCAGTGAACTCAGGTCATATGAAAATTGTGTATTAAACTTTCTGAAGCTATTCTTGTTCAAACCCATAACCCATATGACCATTTTATTTTCAGTCAGTTTCTGAGCGTGAATATGACCAATTTTAACCCGAATAATTCAGTCGTTATATTCCGCTGATCTCCGATTGCTTCGAAAGAAGGAGAGAATCGGATACGGAGAGGGCTTGAATTATTCGAGTTAGACCCTTTTTCACCTTTTTCAGTGGTGTAAAATACGCAAGCTACACTTTCTATATTTAATTAAAGAACCGTAAGGTTAATTTGTATCATTATTTGTGAACATGGAAAAACACACAATCCTGACCCACTCCCTTTTGGAAAATTGAACGATGGTTAAAACAGGATTGCTTACTGATTACTGGGAATGTAAATAAAAATTTACAATCAGCAGAGAACGGTCAAAATCAAATATTTCATCTGAAAATCGCAAATAATACACTTGTACTGAAATTTCAGATTTTCGGAATGTTTCGGAAGTTTTTTTCCATTAACAAATACGCAGGGCACTTCTGCCGAAAGTGGTCGTTGGTAAATGGCAGTGTTGGCTCTTTGCCAACGCGGCAAAACAGTTTTTAGGCCATAGGTAGGATCTTGGCTGAATAAGCAGATATTTGCAAGTTGCAGATGTGCTCAAATTTACAGCACAGTGGACATAACATTGTGTTGAAAAACACAAATATTATATAGCGATTCAGTGGCGGATCCGTGATTTCTGTTAAGGCAGAGACAAGCCGAAAGGTATTTGCTTTCTTGAGGAAAACTTCGGCAAATAGTTTAGTTAGCGGGAGACGTTCAACGGTTTATCAATTTTAGTTCAAATTAAATACACGCCATGTAACTACGTATTGATTTGTCAACATATGTTTCAAGTGTAGTAATATAGAAAACACCGCGCTATACAAACAAAACTGTTTAAAATCTCGCAAAATATTTGATTTTCTGCCTTCACACCTTTTCTTAAGTATAATTGTTCATGTTTTGATTTCTGTGATGCCAGATGTATCCAAAGATGATATTTAGAGAACAAATAAAAGGTTCAAAGGATAATAACCTGAAGATTTCCTAAAACTCCCAAACTCTTTATCTCGGGAAAGTATAGAAAATACGAAACCGTATCGGAGACTCAGTCATAAATAAATATATGAAGAAAGGCAATTGATTTCTAACGTGCGGTCTCTTAAAGATCGATGCATAACATGAATCCTGCACCCCAAATTACACAGAATTAGAGTCTCATTTATCCAATATTAAACTTTTCATCTGTTCCTTCGATTTTTGTTATTGACGCCGACCTCTTGTAGGTCCGTGTTGTGATCGAAGGTCCCGTAACATACTGCAAGATGTACAAGCAACATTGTAAACCTGTATACTTCCATGACCAGACCAACAGACAATTAGAGTAATCAAATTGTCGCTATATAGGATCTTCCACTGTTTGCGAAAACACTCTTCTTCATGGTAATTCTGATTCCTGTACCGTGACTGAAATACCTAATTTTTCATCCTGACCAAAATCGATCAATACTAAATCCTTAAAATAAATAGTTGCATTTCAATAGAGCGACGCGTTCTGTTGACATTTGTATGGTTTGTTTGAAAGAAGACTGTTATGAGTGTCCGTTGTAAAAGCAAGACTATACATGGCTGTAAAGCATAACAGATTCCTCTAAAATAAACAATGCACGGACAAGATGTTGCTCTGAAATGCTACATCATATTAAAGGATTACATATTATTGACATTTTATAAGCGTTTTCTACTTACAATAGTCTAGAGTACTTTATGTATATTTAATTTCCGGTTTGTACTTAATACACATAATTGCATTGTACAATTTTACGTCGCGTCATATTTCACAATGGTTTTAATCTATTCAGATATAGAAATAAACAATTAATCGGTTGGCACGAAACCAAAGATCTACATGGCTATACATGCAACAACTTCGATTTGAACGGCCTTCAGATTTTTATCTAAATCGGAAATGATCTAGAAAATTAATAATACATGTAAGTGTTGTAACTGCATACGAAAGTAACTATACGTGTGTTCAATATTACCGTGCCTTTATGGATAATAAATCCAATTTACTACCATTTTTAATTATCCACGTGGAAACTTTTTACCTGGATAAGTAAATAGATAAGATATTGTAGTGAAAGTTGAATACTTTTTGTTTGTCAATATTACACTCTGCTGATGTTTTAAATTATGGATATTTGTCAATCGATCAGCTTAATATGTATATCTGGATAATTCCCGGAAATGATGCGTAACCGTCTTTGGTACGGTAAGTTTCTACAATTATTATGTTAATTTCAAAGTTAAGTTTGAACAGAAATATAATTTGACGTTTTGTCCCAAAGAAAAGTCTACAAATAGGAAGCCTGCATTTCTTCCAGTAGGCAAAGGAAAAAAGTTACCTGTATCTTACACACCACTCCCATCCCGCCCCAATGGAGACCCCCCTGAAGATTTGATTGGTGTATCGTCATTCCATAAGTTTGAGGAGGTAATTTCAGTAAAGATAGTTGATATATTGTTAATTATTGATTTCTAGTGTAGGTTTTCATATGTCTCGTATCAAAACTGTGACATATTTTCAAATGGGAAACTCTTATGTATTAAAATCCATACGTGTAAGTAGATTTCTCGATCCTCAGACATCTGACACAGTATATTTTAATACGGTCACCAATATGTCACATTCCATTCTCATCATTCCGTATCTAGATCTTAAGTTCCTGCAAAACGAAATCAACAAAATGGAAGACCAGGTTGAAAACTAAAATATTTATGATGTTTTTCAATCGATTTAACCAACCCGTTGCAGTAAGAGTTAATAGATTTTTCTAATTTATCACAAGGACGTATATTAAATACGTCCATGTTTATCCATAAAATGATAAAGAAACTCTCTTTTTATATGTGGTTCATTTCCTCAGGTATGGGCGATCTGTATAATTCGAAGGTCTGCTAAGGCCATCATATACGTCATTTCACTTGTTAATTAATTACCCCAGTCATGACCTTAAATGTCAGAATACGCTCTGTCAATAACCATCCGGCGATTATATTATTTACGTATACCAGAAAGAAAAGATGACTGATGTTTCTGTTTTCGCTCGTTGAAGATCCACATCAGTGGCTGTGAATATAATATAAATTTTCATCGAAACCCATTGATCCTACCAGGCTACACCATCATCATCAATATTAATAACCACCACTGACATCAGTATATAAATGCAGTTCCCGGTATATCCTAAGTCGGAAGATTTAATTCCACAACAGCCTGCTTCGAACAAGTGTCTATGCAGTCATGTAATGAAGCATTATGTTGCTGTCACCATGAAGATTACGTAATGAAGTTCTTCTGTTTATGTATTGATTACGAATGAGCAATCCAGATTCTTTATCTGATATGATGTCAAAATTTGTCATCATTGTAACTATCAAGAGATGTTGGATTTTCCTCAATAGGGATAATAACACGATAATGCTGTAAAAACTGTGAGAATTGGCATATGAAATACTAGAACATTTAAATATATTATCAAGTTTTCTTCATACAGATATTGTAAAATATCAGCTGCTCGACACAATATGAAGCTTTTTTTTTGCTCGTTCGCTGCGCTCACTCTCCGATTGTGTCTCACAGCTGATATTTTACTATATCAATATGCAGAAAACCTACTTAATTGTTTTAGTGTTTCATATGCCAGTCTACACATTTTTTTTTTACAGTATTACCATATTTAAAATAGCTCTTTTTGCATGACAGTGAGCAGTTTAAAATTAACTGGTGTTCTTGAGCTGCATATAACAGCGAGCAGTTTTAAATTCACTGGTGTTCTTGAGCTGATTGACAGTATTTTTTCAGTACGGGATGAATTTTTACTATATTGTTGTTTTTACAACTCAGCACTGATTCCGTTATGTTCATTTTCCAAATTCTGTTGATCACTTTATACACCCTGATTTTCCACTTAAGTTTATTTATTGGATTACCCAGAAGTGTAATAAACTCACCTAATTGTTATTTATATTTCAGCAATAATTTTTTGGTATAACAATATGCTAATAGTAAAACCAACTATTAGTGTTACCTTTTTACATGATAAAACGCCGTCTGTAGGTCTCTTGTACTTTTGAAAAAATCAGGTTTTAGCGATGAATTTGGGCTTCTGTTGAAGTAATCCAGTTACAATGTATTATGTAGTTAACACAGTCTGGTGTATTTTGTGGAACTGATAAATCTTCTTGTGAAAAAAATCTCGATATTATTAGTTTGGATCAGTGTTATTTGGTTAAATATTATAATCTGCAGCTTGACCAATCAGATTATCTATCCATGTAACCCAGATGACATTAAACTAGCTTGTCTGGCTTTGTTATGCTAGTTTCGACATTAGTATTTTTGCTAGCCGTGTAAGAACATTTTTCGTAACATTTAACTAGAGTTGTCGTTCTTTAGCTTTGCTGAGAATTGTTGACGATTAAATATGAGCAGCGCCAAACTATACAGTGTGTAAGTGAAGATTATATCAAAGTTCTTACGACGTGATTAATAATTTTAAAACAAAATTCGGTTGTCTAAAAATTTTAATAAGTGATTACTTTGTCATTAAATTATCAAAATGCTATACTTTTTCATTCTCGCCCATTAAGTTTTGATACAATGCAGCCCAGGACATGAACTGGTTGAAATTCCCTCAGCTGTACTTTTTCAGTATAATCTGATATTAAGGTGTGCAATCATCATTCATCGATATATTTTACTTTTGAGAGTATTTTAAATTTATTTCAGTGTAATTATGATTATCTCTGTAATAATTTAACTGGCCTCTGTTCGGTTAGTTTCTTGATAATATTTTTCATTAAGCTGAAGATTTTTACAAGAGGATAATTCTACATCCAGATTTCGCTTCTTCTGATTATCTATACAAATACACTTCATATGCGCCTATACATAGTTCCACATCGTATCTTCGATTTTGTCTAGCTGGACGTCAGTAAATTCTTTCCGATAAAAAGACGTCAGCTACTAATTTTCGATGCCAATCGGTCGTTCCACAACAGTAGATAATTAACCCTGTATTGACGGCATAAACGGACATAGTTCTCCTTTTAGCAACTCATAAAAAAGCAGTTTTTCAATCAATCGATTGGTTTTATAGATAGCGTATTATCTCATTCTCGTCAATTCCCTTACCGACCAATACAATAAGCAAAAGCTTTGCTTTTCCGTGTAAAATGAGTTCGATTCAGTCACTTGTTTACTTGCTATTAGAAATTACTTTAGAATCATTATAGCGACAGTGTTTGTTTCAGGTAACACCAAAGGAAACGATGCATACATATCGTTATTTAATTACCTGAGGTTACTCGTGGGTTATAGGGAATATCGTTTTTTGCAATGAAGAACACATTTAATTAACGCGGAGAACTCATAACGTATGTTGATATACCTAAAAAACATTAAAAGGTATTTATTTTGCGTCTTTCAGTTCTGGTATAAAACTCTATATCTGATTATAAAAGTAGTGAGGGAGATATTAGCCCCAGTTTTCACCAATTCAAGGGCAAGCCGACATGGCTTAGACCTCCAAATCGTACACTACTGTATTCATGACATGCAACAGTAATACAATAATTGAAGAGATCTTTTGCACAGACCTAAAGTTACATTGACAGTATACAGAGACAGACGGACGGACAAAGACAGCGAAAGATATAAAATATTCCGCCACTATATATTCTTTATTACTACTAAATGAAACGTACTGTTTTTTCTTTCATTTACTACTTGTATTCATGGTTAGGTTTATAAAGTTTCATCCCGTTGGTACAGTGTACTACTTTTTACCAGCTGTTGTATTTGTTAAATTGTTATGGTGGGTTAGCGTAAGCCGGGAATGACAACACATATATTTAGTCATGCAGTTTAAGACCATAAAACAGATATTCGTACTTCTGACCCGAACAGCTACAAGACTATTATCTTTTGTCCAGTTATTTTTGTGTACATACGTGTCTGCGCATTTGTTATGTTACAATTTTGTAATTTGGAAAATTTAAAATTGAACTATAACATCGATATGATACACTTTCGAAGTTTCCAAGTTAGTTCAATTTTGAATTTTCCAGATTAACAAAATTGTAACATAACACAACCATCACTGACTTGATGTATATGACGGTCAAGTTTTCTTTTAATTGTAAGTCATTTTCACTTTTGATAGATTCGGGTGCAATCTTGTATTTTATCTCCGTGAATATATATACATGTATTTAACTTGCATGTGTACAATTTGCTTGTAATATGCATATTTTTAACATTCCAATTGCATGTGAATTAGCGCAAGAATTTTGTTTGCGTTCTGGCATTTGGCTTTGAAATCAATAGGACCCTGATTTGTGAGTGATTAAATACTGAAATATTAAGACACACGATTGCAAAAAAAAGAAAAAAAATCCATAGAGGCCGCAAATCATTATAGGACGTTTTCAGATGTCTATTCCCCACCTAACAGTACATGTATGTTGCACATACCAGAGCCGATATAAAGAGTGTTCTTTAGATGCCGGTGCCCCTATTCAGGTTTCGTACGCAAATTAGCACATGTAACATTTTAGGGGACGGGAATCTGAAAATGCTCGATGTTTATAGCGGCCCTGTGTCAGAATCGTGCTCATTTTTTTATTTGTATCATTGTATCATAATTAAATAAATTATATCCCTTCCTAACCTCCCATGGATACTAGCTTCCTTGACAACTTTATGCAGCAAAATCAATAACTTCAATAACTTCACTACAACAGACTACAGAATATATCTCCATTTTAAATAAGTTTTAGAACGAGGTTGTATTGAAATTGTATCATCATTTCTACAAATCAATTATGAAAAATCATATCAGTGCTAATACATTCTATGCGAAGAAAACTGATTTTTGCTTCATGATATCACTTTCTGGAGGAAATTTACATATTTTGCAGACTGAAATATTTAGAGGGTTAAGAAGGGTGACTTACTTATTTTTGTAATTTGATCGACACAGGCTCCCAATCTCAAGAAATACCCGTATATTTACAAAAGAGATAAAAATTTCTGAAATGATTTAGTGACTCATGTCATATTCAAGGTAATATGGAATGTTTTTGATTTAAAAAAACAGGAAATTTATTTTTGGAAAATTGAAACCTTCGAACTCATGTAAATCTTTGTGAACGGAAACTTTCATTTTCATGTCGGAATAAAGAAGTACATATATGTATACGCTCGGTATAACTTATCAAGGGGTTGCATGCAGTGTAGAAATCATGTGGAAAGTGTAACCTATTAAGAAGTTCGCAAGATACACTTTAATTGCCGTATTTATATTCTTCAAACCTGGTTGCTGCAGATGACTCAAATTAATCTGAAAATGAGATAGGCAATTAGGAATATGATAAGATAAATTATATATTAATATTTGATGGAGATTTTGGGCGTATTGATATGATCTACTTAAGTACTTGATACAGTTCCAACTACAGACTCCTCACCTCACTATAACGCTCTTATTGCAATGTTCCATATAACTGCGGAAACCTTTCCAAGATGCCGTTTTCATGCCTATGTATTAAACTGACAAGATCTCTAGACCATACACAACTTCGGTGTTCTACAGTAGATGTATATAAGGCTCGATTGAGGTACATATTATGCATCAGTCTTTCCACTGTGGACGCCTTTTTGTATTTCATTCGATTATTTTTATGCTGTGCAGTTTTAGTATTTTACACTGTTCTGTTTAAATGCCCTTGATTGAAATACCCACTGTATCAATAAATAATATTGTCAGATTCTTACTGTCGATCTGCTCTTAAATTCTCACGAGGCAAACTTTATTCAGGCGCCAGCACAGAAGAAAAGGATCAGTCTTTTAATTTCATTTGCAGTTGACGGTATAGATTATGTGGTACCACTTAACAATAGTCTACTTACGTACTATCTATTCCAATAAGCTTGAAATCAGACACCTCAAATTCATGTAAGTTTGCGTCTAACGTAGATTTACACCTAGCAAGACGGTTAGAAACAAGACTATACGACAGGAATCATGACTACTGTTTTCTGATCGTGAATTTTCCTTTTCTGAATAGCAGTATAGTAGCAGTTTATTCGCAGCGCTAGGGTTTGTGTCCACTATAGTGAGTTTCAAGTCAATGGGTTTTTATCCAGATCACTTTTATCACTTCGGACAATTTTACGATTGTAATCAGAAGTTTGTTAACCAGTATGGAGCGATATGTAGTCATATATAGTCTTTAGAGAAAGTGATACTTTTGTGTAAACCTGTACCCTAGCATACTGTCAAGAATTTGTGACCTTGAGGTCATCGTCTTCTAAATTAAGCTGGATGTTGTGCTCTTCCACAATATGTATTTACGTATGAAGTTTCGTGACTACATGTGTATAATAGCCCTTGAACTAAAAGAAACAGATGCACCCGAAAATATCATAAGAATGAATGACCTAACGTCAAGATTATATATTTAGCTGGATATTGTGAGCATCTTGATCATCTGTCTATGTATATAGTTTCATGATTACATGACATACAATCTTTGAACGAAAAGATACTCGGACATAAAACTAAAGCATGTGATATTAAAGTCGACGTTATCAAAATGCAGCTGGTTGTTGTATGAACTATATATCTCTATATGACGTTTCATGACAATATCATATACATGTATAGTCTGATTGTATACAAAATAAGAGTGGACAAAGTGTTATCTTCAGGTCGTCCAAAGGAGTAGGTACAAAAACGGTCGTTTTTGGTATACTTTAGGTTCAATTCTTGCATTTTTATACAAACTACCATGGCATAACTATTTGAATCAGTTTTGCTTTTTTGAATAAAACTTTCTGATAAGGTCGTTTTTGCAGCTCAAACCTACCCTAATGATGTAAATCGCCAAGATAAGCCAAAAAATATCAAAATCTGAATTTTGGCCTTCAGTTGTTTGAGGCGCATCTTTGTTTAGCCTTAAATTTTGTATACGTTATGCATTATTA
>JAOXYJ010174939.1:0-10609 GCA_028566555.1 Lithophaga nigra
TTGTGGATTTTTAAAATCTACTGCCGTTCATATACTGTTTGATCATTTTAATAAGTTGTGGAGGATCAAACCAATAACAAAAACCGAAGTTCTACAAAAAATTCACATTCACGTATGTTTTTGCAGTGGTTTTTTGAAAGCTCAGAACGATGAAAAAGTGGCGCAAAATTTCGCATGTGTGACCCCTCAAAACTCGAAAACGAGTCCGGTGACCCCATATTTTTATTGCATTTTTGAACTCAGTGTGAAAAAGTGAATTAGTGGACCAAAAATGAAGAAAATCGTACGTAGGACTTCAAACGCTGGAGCCACCTTAAACTGTGTTACGAAGCCATACCCAAATTTAGACTGGCATTAATGACATAGTTTGTAAAAGGTTGAACTATCTTGGTTGAAATTCTGTATTAAAATATGTACAAGGTAGCCACCGTCTTATATTCGGATCGGCAAGGGAAATACAATGGAAAGCGTACAAAGGTCATTCCTAAATTTTTAGTTCATTCAGTTCTATTTTAAGCAGCATGTTTCCAAACGAGTTCTACTTAAATCTATGTCAAAAAATGGCAATCTGATGAAAATCAGATCCTCGATCACGGCACCCCGCATAGCGTAGCGTGAATCGAGGATTTTTTTCCCGAATAGCCAACATGGAACCAACTTAGACTTTGAATCAATATAAAACCCATACACCATACACATGTTCAAAACTAGCCAAAGAACACTTCTGCCGGAAGCAATTCCATCGACTCAGAGGTGCACTACCTCAGATTTCGGAAATTTCTATGGGGTACTGTATTAAACTGTGCACTGTAGTGACGGTCATCTTGGATTTCAGATGGGGAACAGAAATACGATCTGTAAAGGCGATTCAATGATCTTTTTATGAATTGCTTGTACATGTTGTATTTCAAGTTTTCCTTCTTATGTTAAACCATGTCTCACGGTGGCTGCAATCTTTAGTGTTTGATTGCACACAAAACAAACTTTGAAGAGCATCGGCGTTTGAACAGTTCTGTCACGACCGTTTCCATTATCACGACTAATCTGGGAAGATTTTTACATATATCCACTGCAGGGTCCTATGATAAACTATCTCTTGTGTCGAAAGGACTATCCAAAGTTCTCAGTGGTTTCTGAGAATAAATTCTCTAAGTGCATGTCCCAAGAATCTAACTGAAAGGATACTCTGCTTTGATGGCCACCTTAAATTTCAGATCAGTATAACTAGCGGTTCACCTGGGCCTGTATCGTAGACCTGGTTATAAATTGACCAATTATAAGAGACTATGCCTATATCAGAAGTCAAATCTGCGCAAAAACACAAACGTGATAAAAGACTATCCAGTGATTCTTCCTAAGCAGTCTTATCTATTTCAGCTATTTCCAAGATCTCCATAATCGACATGAAAATCGCAGTTAATAAAGGACCATCCAATGATCAATCATGAACCTTTGGTGTAAGTGTTTCCAAGAAAAATATATTGAAATTTATTTTCCGTTGGGTCCAGTGTTAAACTAAATTCCACAGTAGCGACAATCTTGGAATTCTGATCTGCACAAAATACGAATTGGTAAGGAACCACCCAATAATAATTTATATCTAGTTTGGTTTTAACTGTCTCAGTTGTTTCCAGCACATTTCCTATAGACTCCAATGTTAAACTATGGTCCACGGAAAATTAAAATCGGCATGATTAGTAAATCAATCAACCTATCAGCATAAAAATCACATAGTCAAGGTTCGTTCAATGATCATTCATAAATAGTTTAGGTATTTTACAAAAATAAGATTTAAGCATTTTCATAAGGTCTCGCAGTACCAGCCATCTTGAATTTCAGATTGGTACCAGAAACGTACTTTTTGTACAGGACCTTATTATATGAATTCATAGACATATTTAAAGTTAAATTATCTCTGTCATTTCCGAAATGAAAATCTTCAAGTGCATTCCTATAAGGTCCAATGTTAAACTTTGTATCTCGATGTTGCCCATCTTGGAGTTCGGATTGGCACCAAACATTTTTTGCATAGGACCTTTGAGTGATCATTCGTGGCCATATTAACTGTCTTAGTAGTTTCCAAGGTTGTTCCTCGATGACAGCCATGTAAAATTATTATCAGCATAAAAAATTGTACCGTTGCATGTAGTGATCACTCATTAACAGTTCTGGTTTAATTGTGTCAGTTACAACTGAGAAATATAGAAACCAGTGATCACTGTTCATATACCCTAGGCTGTCTGTTGGACGGTTTTATCAAGGCAATATTCCCCTCCATGTCCATTGTGAAAAATCCAGGTTTTTCAATACAAGAAGTTTTTATCTCAAAAATACTATTTTTTACTGGAATTTCATCTAAGTATTAATAAGCAGAAAGCCGTAATAAAAATTTCAAGAATATCTGTTAAGAAAATGAATGCGCTATTTAGTCGACGAGCAATTATGATTGACTGAAGAAACGACAGACGGACGAGTCAAAAATATTATTCCCTTTGCTGTTTCGTACCATAGGATGAAATTATATGTTGAAATGTTTTTCCTATATTGTTTTATGTTAAACTTTGCCCTTTGGTGACGGCCATTTTTTGATTTCCAATCTACTCGAAATACACGAATATAGTTGGAAAAATCCTGCAAAGCAGTGGTCGAATGGTTTCCGACAAGAGGATCTTTAAAATTTCAGCCAAGCAAAACACATTATTGGTCGGCCCTATTAAATTGAAGATTGCAAACAAGCTTTATAGCGGCCAGTATAAAGAACATTCATGCGAAGTTTGCCATACAATCTCATTTTTTTTCATTATGTCAATGTGATTAATATGATATTTTCTTTCATAAACAAGATAAATGCAATATTTCTTTCATTTACTATAATACTTCACAAAACAATAGATGAACACTTACTTTGAAAACAAATTTGGTTAGGGTATTAAAATAAAGTTGTGCATACATGTATAAACTTGTCATTTTCTATTGCTGTAGTTCCAACTTACACGAACGAGAAAAATGACTTGAATCGTAAGAAAAGTAGGCGAACATTTGTTCTCCAATCCTTTTTCGAGCTCGCTCAACAACTTTTTCTGGTTCATATACTTTAAATTCTTTAGGGTAAACTGAAACTTTTACTGAACCGTCTAAGGAAATTTTCAACGCTTCTGCTTTAATTGTATTTGGAGTACGCAGACCACAAAATGCGTAATGTGCGATTTCACATTTGACATATTTATCTTTACGTTTGATAACTTCTAATACCACAGCACAGTGCAATAGCCTGTAGTATCTATAAGTTATTATATCCCCAACTTGGACATCACTTTGTTCTCGAATTTCTCTTTGTTCGACACTAAGCAGTTTCTTATTTCTTTCATAACAAAGTTTACAGAGCATGTTGTATTCAAATTCTTTCTCATTTCGAAGAAGTTCATCACTCATGCCACGGAATCCATTGCTTATAAATATTCGTAAAATCATTTTTATTTTTCGAACTTGTATGCTAAGTTTTTCTCCAGAGACACACCATGTTGCAAAATGTTCACAGTTGTTATCAAGTACATCATATTTGAATTGACTCTTTTCACCCTTGTCAGCTTTAAGAGCTGCCTGAGCTCTTTCCACGATTACTTCCGGTGGGAATGGCTTAATAGTACCCCAGTATTTACAAATTAAAGTTTTTTCGTTTTTCAAATTTACGAATTTCTCCCGTTGTTTTAGTTTAGCAATCCCGCAGTTGCGTCTGCGACGAAAGCTATATCGAACGACTCCAAATGGTGTGTTGGTTTGATGTATCAGTCTTAAATTAACGGTGTGATCACACTGGTCATCTGAAGGAGAAACATCAACAACGATTGCATGATGGTCGTACATTCTACGCACAAATAAAAGGTGGTCTCCAGGTTTTATTGCTTTCCATGAGTAAACTTGAATCGGCTTTACACAGTCCATGCAAGCGTCAGTCTTTCCTAACGAATTTGCTGTGTCTTCGACATTGCTTTCTATGTTTGGCTCCTCTGATGAAAGGCTTGCTTCAAACCTACCTCTCAAGGAGCTGTCATCGTGACATATAGTTATGTCCTGACTTGGAATGCTTGCAGCAACATTATCTACTTCATCGTTATAACCAGTTTCATCTTTTTCTTTCACCACGTCTAACCTTGTGTTCTTTGTTTTCTTCCTTACATTGCCCTTCGTCGTTTTCAGCGTTACATTTGTCTGGTTTTGCACGACACCTACATCTTTTTTGCTTCCCTTCGGAGATTCGGCCCACACTTGAACTGTGATGTGTGATGGGGGTCTCTGCATCATACCTGGATCAAGCTTATCCAATTTCGTAATAGTTTCCGTTGTTTCTTTTTGTAATATACCTGATTCAAGCTTATTTACTTTCTCCGGTTCCTCGGCATCTTTTTGTAGTTTACAGGGTTCAAGCACATTTCCCTTTCCAGTATTGGTGCCATTTTGTAATAAACCTATGTTATGCTTATTTACCTCTCCGGTTTCTTTCGCGTCATTTAATGGTAAACCTCGATCAAGCTCCGTTGATTGCTCAGTTTGCAGTAAACTATTATCAATAGCATTCAATTTTTCACTTTCTGTTCCGTCAGTTGGGGATAAAACTGAATCAAGCTGATTTGAATCGTGATTTAGCGGTAAATTTAGATCAACAGCATTCTGCTCTTCGGTTTCCTTTGAATCATTTTCCGGTAAATTTGCATGAACAGCATTCAGTTCTTCAGTTCCTTTTGAATTATGTTCCGGTAAATTCTGATCAACAGCATTCAGATCTTCAGTTTTCTTTATATCATGCTCCGGTGAATTAAGATCAACAGCTTCCTTAGATCTAAGATCTTCAGTTTCCTTAGAATAATGTTCCAGTAAACTATATCCAGTCGATGTGTTTAATTCTGCTCCATATTGGTCACTCTGCAGTAGATTTGGAACAAATTTATCCAGTGCTGAAGCTTCTTCTCTGCCATTTTCGGATGTCTTTTCAGGCAATTCTGCCATTTCACTACAACAGAAAAAAATCAGTAACTTTAACATAATTTTAATACTGAGGTTTCCGATTCACTACTTTTAGCGGTAAAGTTTTATAATCATGATAATAGACAATTTCCGTTTTGTGTTAGTTAATCATATATATGTACCTGGTTCAAGAAAGGGCAATGAACGTAAAAGTTGTGCGTAATTTGCTCGTAATATGTAAAAAAAATTTCCGATTCTAGTGGAGATATCATGTAACTGTTTACATAGTTCAAAATAATTTTTTACAAAGTATAAGTATTACATAATTTCTTCACGTTGCTCTTTCACTGACTAGAAACCTGTTGTCCTAACAGATATGATTAACTGCCACAAAATTTAGCGAACTATCACAAATGTATAAATGGTTTATTACAATTCATATACCAGTAAGTGGAGCGTCCTGATTCCCTGACGTATAGAGAGCAAAGGTTCATCTCAAATTTGTAATAACGAGATTCGAAATAACTGGATCTAGTTATTCTCTGGTAAATGACGTCGTGTAAAACTAGAACTTTGTCGAAACTAGTCTCGTTGTAATTTTAGCTTCGTAATTATAAGCTTTATGACAGGTCACAACCGTTCTTTTTTTTAAACTGTTCATAAGTACAAGCTTTATGACATGTCACAATCCTGTTTTTTATACTGTTCATAAGCAGATGTAGTTGCATGACGCACTGCCAGAATTATCCTTTGCCAATTATTATGGAAAAATCTAAGGCTTACTTGCAACATTTTGTTTTCATCAGATCTATTTTTGGACTTTCAGTTTTTAGTTTCAAGTGGGTTGCTCACATTTTTTCCCGTTGTTTACTGACGTTCTTGAATACCAAGTAGGACACATTCTATATTTTGTTTATGTGTTTCCATTGGCTAAGGTTTCTTTATTTTCAAGACGTTTCTAGGGTTCTAGAAAAAAAATCTCACAATTAAGCCTACACAGGTACTCATTAGCTGATTAAGAATAGCAAACCGAGTTGGGCAATGACATTATCGTTTTACGGAAGACCTACAACCTCAGATACTGTATTTATTCTCTGGATAGTTTGTATGCATTATTATTATCGTCCTTGTTTAGTTATTTTGAAAGTTAAGGAATTGATTTTTACAAAATGTTTGCCTTGTTCTGCCAATATGATAAGAAGGCAAAACCACCTAAAGAAAAAATGTCAATTTTGACAACCTGGGGCTGGAGAATTCCCTTTGGTAAAACATATTCACGACATTCCCAGGATAGTGCCTATTGTTCATTTTCTAAGACACTATGATAAAGTAGGTGACAGGCTGGGTTTGTCTGCTAATGATTTGCGGAAATATGCTACATAGAAGGAAAATATTTTGTGAGGAACGAACAAGTGCCGAGAAGAGAAAAGAAAAATTAAGGAGACAGCTTGTAGAAGAAAATGTTAACGGGAATCAAGGAAGGCAAAAGGGGACCATTTAGACCAAAAACTACTGAGATTTAGGCGGAAAGTTTGCGATTGTTATAATAGTGACAGTAAAATGGCTAAACGGACGAAAACATATCCCAAAGCAAATTGGTAATTACGAGAAATGTGAAGAAGGCTCTATTGAAGAGGAAACGTTAAGACTGAAAGTTAATTAGAGAAAGAGAGGAGAGACCAATTTCAACACGTTTTCAGACTGATAAGGTATTTTAAGCAGCGAGATTGAGTTGTACCTTGAGGAATTCATGGTGAGGCAACAGTTCAATAAAGATCTTCGCAACTGACATGACATTAATTTAGAGTAATAAAATAAAGCGTAGCTAAGATTACCTGCTTTATGCTAAGAACTTGTACATGTGCATTATATTTTATGTATACTTTCAGTAATCGATTTGATTTTGCTGCATTCTTCCGGCTGGAAAATCTGATAAATACTTTAATGAAGTATAGACAAATTATCCATCTGCCCTAAACGTTTCAAATCACTCGACCGCCATGGCAAAGTTCCCATTTTGCCCATAATTATTAACGGAATATTTTTTCTTCAATATCTCAAAGAGTACTACATATATAAAACACAAAATCTGGATTTTTGTCAAACAAATAAAGGAATGCAAATTCCGTTCTTCAATTTTGACCAGCAGACCACAGGAGGTCGGTTTGATATCGGTTGGGCTCATCAACCATAATTCTTAAAGGGAATCATAAATGCATCATTTACACAAAGTTTGGTACTTGGATGAATATAGTTATATAGTTTCCTGTTTGGTAGTAATTGGCCCGTTACAAGATTTTTCAAAATTGTTTCATTGAATTTTTTGTCAAATTTTCTATTTTTGTAACGGTGGGAACCCGGTTTGATATCGGTTGGGATCATCAACCATAATTCTTAAAGGGGGATCACAAATGCATCATTTCCCCAAAGTTTGGTAGCAATTGGCCCTTTACAGGATTTTTCAGAATTTTTTAATTGTATTTTTTTTTAAAATTTTACCCCTATGTTCTATTTTCAGTAACGGCGGCAATGTTGGTCGGTGGGAACATCGGACATAATTTTGAAACTAGACACCCTAAGGACGATTGTGGCTAAGTTTGGTTCCAATTGGCCCAGTGGTTTCAAAGGAGAAGATTTTTGAAAAATTTTCCATACGGACGACGACGACGACGACGGACGCCAAGTGATGGCAATAGCTCACATGGTCCTTTGTGCCAGGTGAGCTATAAAAAGGCTGCACTTTAAAAATTTAGAAAATTGTCTCCATTTCTAAAAATAGTGAGATTTACATAGGATGATTGCATGCAATCTGCTGACAAAAATATGTCACAATTAATTCAAATGCAGTACTCTGGGCTTGCATCAAAATCTGACGTTAAATAAATAAACAAATAAAAAGATAAATAACCATAAAGAAAGAAACCAAAAAGCCATCCTTTTTTTTTTCTATAACGGCATTGGCCAGGATTTACAGAAATCAATTCTACTTTAATTTATTTAACAAAAGAACATGTTTATTAGAATCGGTCAGCGGGAATTGTTTATAAACTGCCTAATTTGGACAGTCAGAAATGGATAGATATCAATTTGAATTTTAGGTGGCATACATTCTTTTATAATCATCGGCTTAACATTTGTATACTTTAGACAAAATCTAAAATTAGAAAGTCTAAATTGTTCCTCAAACCCGGACAAAACTCAAGTATTTCTTATTGTCATTAACAATTATAAAATTTTTAATAAAGTTATTTCGATTTTGCAATTTTAACTGACACATGTGCGATAACTACAAGGCTAACGGGTGGAGGATCGTACCACTTTCCGAAAAAAAAAATTCAGACAGAAGTAATATAAAATCTTGACAAAAGTAATGAAGTAGAACTTTAAAGGTAATAATTGAAAATAAAAAAAAGACATATGAGACCCAGTACCCATCAAAAGAGTCAGCATATTTTCAGAAATTTTCTGAATTATGGGATGGTGCATACCAACCAAAACCCTCTCCCACACCCCTTTACATAAACCTGCACACACATATTAAAATCCTATAGATTTCATTATCATGCATTTCAGTCGATTAAAATGTAAACATTTCGTATACATGGTATATTCAGGATGTTGAGTGCAAAATGTAAGATATTTAATGTAGTAATTTGTCATGTGTTATTGTCGGTATATATTTACATTTGCACGATTCAAATATTTGCATGGTTGTCCTGGTTTACCGGTTCATAAACACGCATTGAACTGAAACATTTAAAGAGAGAATAACAAATTATTGCTGTAATGATGGATGCAACAGCTACTGGGTGTGAATGGTTTCTTTTCTATACGGCTACTGAAATGGGATACGTCTATAACTCGGCTACATGCAAACCATTATAGCTCTCAGTGACAGAGACGGTTTCTGAAAAAGACATACAAACCTGCCTATATATCTCTGGGCATGAGTACTTGAAAACTCCCTACGTTAACGTTCAGATCTGTGAAAAAAAATGAGACATAGACCCTTGGGTGGAATTACCCCACATGACTTTCTTTGGCCGAAGTTTTCAAGTCGAGTTTTGTGGTGTCACTGAGCCGCGCGTGTCACTGAACCATCGGCAATTAATTCATGTAATAATTCTGGGAGTTCCGCGGTCGAAATATATCCTGGACAGAAAAGCCCATGGATAGCAGGGGTTAAAAAATCCTTGAGCCTGGTTCCTACTGTCAATTTTTGAAACCCACATCAAAACTACAGGTACAAAACTTGTTTTAGAAAGAACACGAGCTCTGAATCCCCTGCTCTCCCCAATAGTACAGAATGACTCATTCTACATAATACAATCGTTTTAAGTAATTCTATGCTTACCTCATTTTATAACATCGTTAATTCACTCTGCTGTAATAGTTCCACAAGATAAAACATACAACATATACAACTTTGTTTACAAACTTATGAAAAGGCTCGGTGAAATAATGTTCTTATGCTGCAGCTACTTGATAGCTAAAAATAGAGCACTTGACACACATAATGTGATGTACAAGTTTCATCTAAAATGGACGGATACGATCATAGCGTGGAAGGTATTTCACTGTTTTATTTTGGTATATTAATGGGTCAGTTAATTATAATTTTTCACTTATAAGATAAGTCATCAATATTGAGTTTCGTATGAAATCTAAAATTTCTCACGACGTAAACACCAGAGAACGTAAATCACAGTAGGAAACATACTTTATTTTGATAACTGTTTCTGAAAATTATAAATATTTGAAATGACCCTTTCTGATTAATGAATAGTGACATCTTATTATTTTTACACACACATTATGGTTTCGTTGTAAGAAACTCTGTCATTGATCAGAATATCATATATCAGCATGTTTTTAACTTCACTTTTTCGGCCTACACAAAAATGTATCATTAACCCGTATATTCCTTCCCAGTCCTGAATAATATTTCAGGAGTAACCTACTCCACGCAGAAACCTGGACTTCAGGCTCTTTCGGGGATCAAAAATGCTGAGTCTAGGTTTCTATTGACAATCTTTGCAACCCAAATCGAAACTTACTTTTTGGGGATAGTTGACTATTAGATTTCCAATGAACGTCACTCCTATACCCCTTCCACAGTCACAGATTAAGATGACATCGAAAATATAAATACTTCAAGACACTTCTGTATTACATAATACACTTATTATTCAAAAGGTTTCAATTAAATATACGCTTACCTTATTTATTTGGCATCTTTAATTCACTCTGCTATTATGATAATGTAAACAATGTAAGTCCGTAACATAACGATCTATTCGCAATTTTTTAAAGGATTACTACTGTGTAACATAAACTATAGTGTTCTGGGAATTTCATCCACTTAATAACTAAAAATAACCGTTTCTCGGTTGGTGCACTGATAATACTTAGTGTTATGGTATTTAATCCTATATCAATAAACATGTATATTATTTTCTTTGTGGGGAAGAGGGCTAGGATTGAATCATTGGAAAATTTTCGCTCATTTTGCGAAATGTATCATTTCATTCTTTTTTTTCCTCTAAAACTCGGAGAAATTATTTATTTTCTACTTTTTAAAAAGCAACAATTATGAGATAGAAAAACTTCACACAATCCAAGGATGTGATGATGTTTAGAAGATGGT
>JAOXYJ010175050.1:0-10609 GCA_028566555.1 Lithophaga nigra
ATCATTTTCAGCCTAATGTGTTAGACAGTGACATCTGATGGTTTGGATTTGTTTTCTACTTATAGTCACGGCAGCCTTCTTTAAGGGAGACGGAGTAAGGATATATCGTTTTGAAAATGGTATTACTGAGAGTCCTTTCTTTTCAATTTTTTCCCAAACAGGCCAGGTGAGCTCGTTTCAACAGAAGAGATATTATTAAACGTTAACCAAAGTAACACTGGTTTGCATTACTGGTAAAAATGGGTAAAACGTAAACGTTCACATGAAATCCTAAAATAAATGTCGAACACCTCAATGCCAGAGTTCAAATCTGATCCCATTTGTCAAAATAAGGCAGCTGCTTCCTACACTTAACTTACTTTCTCGTTTCAGTAATGGTACCTCCCCGGATACATAGTGAGCGTAGTTATTTAATATCTTTTCAAAATGGACCAACCCAAAATATAGCTAAAACTAGCCAACCAGTCTGAGAGGGCACACCGTAAAAATGTAAAAAAATATTTTTTGTTTAGTTATGGTGGATATCTTGGTTGTCTGTTGAGATCATTGGATACAATTTTGAAGGGGGTCCAGCAAAAGATCATTCCTGCCAGCTTTAGTTTAGTTCAAATTAGAACAAAAGTTTTATACAAATTCTTTATTGATTTTACCACATGTTATATTTTCATTAATGTTGATCGCTTGATGTTTCGTCAGATACAATTTTTAAATTGGACACCCCAAGTACCACCCTTACCAACTTTGGTTTCAACTGGCCAAGATGAGAATCACTGAAAATTATGGACGACGGAGATGGAGGCAAAGTAATGGCAATAGCTCAAACGAACCTTTCCGTTGAGATAAAATGTCGTTGGAGTACTAATCTGCCCGATTTTGAGAATAGCAAGTATTTCTTTATAACGTTCAGGCTTAATATTTAAAGGGTATGAGATATAGCAGGCCAATATGATTGCAAATTGCAACTTATTCGATATAAATAAGGACAACACTAATTTTTTTTAAATGTGAAAAGCGCTAAAGTTGAAAACAGAAAATTTTATTCTTTTGTTTCAGTTAGAGTACTGTAAATATTAGTCTTGTTTTGAAATACTAAAACTACTGTAAGAGGTAGAATTTTATGCGCACAACATCTTTTGTCAACCTTTAATTTCAGCTTCCTCTACATAGATGATGTCCTGCCACTGAACAGTTCACGATTCGGTTACTATCTCCATTTAACCTATCCCAATGAGATTGAGATTAAAGACACTACCGATACAAATAAGTCAGCTTCAAACCTTGACCTTCACCTCGAAATTACCTCTAGGAAGACTACAAACAAAACTCTACGATAAGCGTGATGACTTAACCTTTCCGATTGTCAACTTCCCATTCCTCTGCAGCAACATTCCAGCAGCACTGGCGTATGGAGTTTACATTTCGCAACTCATACGTTATTCAACAGCTTGTGATCAGTACCATAATTTTCTGAACTGCTGACGAATAAGCTTCTCAAACAAGGCTATATTGCTCCCAGGTTGAAGTCATTCCTTCAAAAGTTCTATGGCCGTCACCACGAACTGGTTGATCGTTATGGGAGATCCGTTTCCCAAATGAAATTGGATGTTTTTCCTAAGCCATAGTTTCGTCTTTCCTCTCCTCAAACGTAACCTTTTCCCGGACCTGACAATTGGCAACACGGCGGGTGTCTTATAAGCGGCAGGCACTGCATACTCTTCCGGAGCACTTGTCATATATCACATGATTAAACCCATGCAATTTACAGTGCAATTAAGCTAACTGATGCTCACTTGTTTTTGTTTAAGAAAATACATGTCTCCGCAGAACGGAAATGTAAGAGACATGCTTGTTTCGATAAGGTATGAAAGCAAGCCCTGTTTACCTTTTGCATCTATTAACTCTGAAGTTTGCTTAAAAATTCTATATCTATATATAAATTTTAAGTGCACCTGACTTCTATCTTTTACATTTGTTGGATTACTGCTAATGGTTCCCCTCTACCGGCTGTTCTGAGAGGAATACTGGGGCCTTTTTCCTCTGATGGATCTAGACCAATGAATGCTAAGTAAAGATTTTAGAGACGAATTATAATAATTGACAGGTTTCCGATTTCGAAAGTGAAAAAATGGGCCCGATGCATAACCTGATAATTTTGGGTAATATTGAAGGTTAATTAATGGGCCCAATGAATTATCGGGTTTTGCAGTAATAAAAACGGATTTTGAGTTACCATTACTATCTTGTCGACGAACCAGGTCTCATTCCTTACGGAGTTCATGCGATCACGTCCAGTTTGTTCTTGACATTGTGTATTCCAAAGGATTTTATGAGTCTGGAATATCGGTATGCTACGCTTCCTTGTACTTATAGTGGTATATAGTTGATATCATATTAATATCTTGATCTTTGATATTTTCATAGCTGATGTAAGAAAATTAGACAACTTTTGTTGACCCTAATGTTGACATCGTAGTTATCTCACCGATGCGCAAGAGATAGTAATAAGAAAACATTGATTTATTACAGCCTGTTGAAATGATGAGATATAACAAATGGTATAGCTTCTATTTACTTTAATAATATTTCTCCAGTCTAGTGTCTAAGGACTGCCTCAATTACTAGACCAAAAAAAGACGACGTAAAAAAGCAATTCCTGAGAAGACAACTGAAATCGGAACTGACAACTATAGCTGAAAGCGATTGTAGTTCCTATGAAGTTATTTTTGCCTGCTTTTAAAAGATGCAAATAAGATAGATATTTCTCCAACCTTCCTGGTGGTAAAAGGGTACTCATAGAAACAGAATTAAATTAAATGCCCCGGACTGTTAAACAAGTTGTGGGCAATTGAGTTTTTTCCGCTATAATATCAACCCCAAATGATCTGATAATGATATTGGATACATGAACTACATTCAATTCCTCACAAAGAGCGATATATGGCTTGCTCTTCTCGATGGTCTACTATCCCGCGACAATTTATTCTACAGTAAAAAAGGCCTTCAAAATATTGTAATGAGGTATACTCCTCCAGTAGTGTCAATCACATGTGGATTCTAAAAAGTTTAAGAGAATCTTATTACAGTCATCTAAATTCTGCAACCGTATCTAAACGTTGGATTTTTCCACTCTATATACGTACTACTATTCATTTTAATTAATTGAAAGATAACTAAACTCTTTTCATTAAACAGTGCTTCTTCTACAAAAACGGTAACCGTAGATACAAATTTCTTGTCCTAGGTAACGAAAAACCTTATGAACACCTTATACACCAAGGACGACATTGTCAAAATGCTGGATTTTTTTATCGACAGCATTTGTTGAGTTTGGTTTCTTGATATTTCAACAGACAACCGGTATTCCAATGGGTACTTATTGTGTACACCTACAAGCCGACTTGTTTTCGTACTGATATGACGCTGAATTCATATAAAACCTTCTAAAAACAAAAAGTTAAATCCTTTAATTTTACGTTTAGATATCTTGATGATGTTCTTTCACTCAATAACCCGCATTTCAGTGAATATTTACATCTTATATATCCTATATAGCTTGAGATTAAAGGTATCAAAGAAATTAGAAGGTCAGCTTCATCATGTTCATATTTGGATCTTTTCCTTGAAATTGACACAGACTGAACACTCAGATCTATGACAAACGTGATGATGTCAGTTTTCCTACTCTTGATTAGTAACATACCCTTGGCCTCTGCTTATGGCGTTTATATATCTCAATTGATACGTTTTGCTAAAGCGTGCTTTCATTATGAGGACTTCACTTCCAGGAGCATATAATTAACAAAAACTACTCCTACAAGATTAAAAGGAAGATCGGCTGAAATCAATACTTCACAAGTTTTACGGTCGCCATCACGAATGGGTTGACAGATTTGGATTATCTGTGTTTCAACTTACTGGAGACATGTTTACCCTGTCTTAGATTGTATCAATCCAGTATCGTCGTCTTATCTGAAATTTTACGGTTTTGTCTTATTTTCGATGTTGACAAGCTATTATGGACATGTTTATTGTGGCATAACGGGTGATGCATGCATAGCAAGAGACGCTTACCCTGTCGACGCACCCAGTCTCACTCTTTTTTGGAGTTCATGCGATTCCCTTTGTCCTTTCTCTCAGATTTGTACATCCCTTAATGGAATTATGAGAATTGAACTGTAGTATACTACCGTTACCTCTAACTTATTATTATTATTATTATTGTTGCTTTTCTTTAGTTCCTACCACTGAGTCGATACCACTGCTGGTGGACTGTTAGTTGGCGAGGGTATCACCAGCCCGGAAGTGAGTACGGTGTTTTCAATACTTTGGTTTTTCTACAGGGTCTTCCAAATGTTTGGGTTCTACCAATACCGAGGAAGTTAAAAACAGAAACTGCCGTCTACTTGTCAAAATTTAATTCTAAATTCCAGATATCAATTTTACTACGTGCGAAGCGCTTTTCTGGATTCACCTTTATTAGGTACGTTCATGGCCAAACGTTTGGAAAGCCCCAAAATATCAAAACACATTGGAAATACAAAATCAAACGGGCATAAAGAGAATAGCCAAAATCGGGGTAAAGTCAACTTTGCCTGAGGGAGTTGAAACCTCACATTTAACAAAATTACAAAATTTATAAACTGTAAATTTCGAACAACATGTATTTAATAAATCATGTCAGTACTAAAGACTGACTACTGGGCGCATGATAGCCTATGAGAATAAGAGTCCACCAGCAGTGGTATCGACTCAGTGGTATAACCTTGTCTTTACAGATTATAACTGTACAAATTATAACCTGTACATTTTTTGTACAAGTAATAACTTTTACAAACCAAAAGATATTTCTGCTAGTTTTGGATGAAATCAACTGTATCTTTTTATTTTAGTGTATGGGAAAACAATACTTGAAAGATACATTGTATGAACTTTTGGCTGTCAACTTCATGCGTAGGCCCAAGATAATTATATACCTGTATACGCAATAAGTGCTACTTATGATAAGTGTTTACGGCACTTATATCGATTTTATTTCTTTGCCATTAAAAAAGTCTGGATGATAATACAGAACATCAACATTTTAACGTAACGACTTTATCACAAAGATGAAATGAAATGCAACAAAGCGTCACGCCCACACAGAAAAAGTAAATAGTCTTTTTTGAGACAAGACCGAAATGGGTGTGATATTTAGGACATTTCCTGACACAAAGTACATATGATTAAAATGTGTGGAGCCTGAACCTCAAAATGAAATTAACGATGCGGGAGCAGAAACAATTCCGTCAACAAATAAAAACGCATTCGATATTATGATGCAAAGCCGAGGAAATCTAAATAAGAGATCTTTGCCATAAAAAAATCTAGCAGTTAGGTATCATAAGTCTGTCATTGGTATTGGTACATGACTCATTGTCCTATAAAATTAGTCTGTTCAACACCAATCTTTTTTTTTGCACTGTAGCGTCCAACATGCAGTTATGTTTTGTTTGTTTGTTTGTCAGCTTGTATGTCGGTCTTATTTTTTTGGAAGTCTATTTTGTTAGTGCAAAAGATCAAAGAACACAAGTCTTGAATAATGATCTGGAAAAATAATGTTCAATTGATCAGTTAATGATAATGCGCTTTTAAGTGACTAATTAATTTATAAAAATTCAAACAAAAAAGTCAGAATTTATTTTCATTAACTGAAATGTAAGGTACATGTAATTACATTATTTATTTTAGGTACCGAATTGTCTCAACTTTGGTGCCAAAATATCCAGGTACCGATTTGTCCCAGTACAGAAATGTCTTATTATGCAGGTACCGAAATGTCCAGGTACTGAACTTGTCTTCACCTAACAAATGTGAACATTTTGAAGACCGCATAAAATAAATTCCCCTTAAACTATAAAAGTACTCATTTTACGAAAAAAAGATACACCTGGTTTGACCCTCTCTACTAGTACCAAATTGTCCATTTAAAGGTCTCGAAATGTCCTAGTACCGAAATGTCTAAGTACCAAAGTGTACTGTCGTGATTCTATCCCGTTCTTATAAATGAAACATAATTACTAATATTAATTAAGACACACTTCATAAATCCTTACTGCTTAAAATTATGTGCACAATACCGTTATTCATAAACTTCTTGGAATTATATTCAAGCATGCACACACACGATCGGGAGGAGTGCACAGTTTTTGGATTAGAATCGGCTACGTCACAATCTTCCGCTTCGCGGCAGTTCAATTTGCTACGCAAATCTACACTGCAGCAGCGCCGTTATACATTGTAGTTTGGCCAACTTGAAGTTGAAATTTTGTTTCCCATATTATATCATAGTCCACTTTACATCCTTGGATCTTCAAGCTGAGAACATGATTATTTTTAAACAATAAATCTTGTGATGCTAGTTAATAAATTCGTGGTTCCCACATAAAACAAAATACCTCATTTATAGATGAGAACTTCTACAGAAAACTACCAAATCCCACTCAAATAAACGAATGTCAACCAAACATTTATATTTTACCGCGTCAGAAGTTTATATTTGGTTACTAGTACAGAAATAAATGACAGAAACGGTACGAATATCTGTAAAATGCGAGACAAAGATGATCTGAGCATATTTTTATGGGTCGCAAAAGGAGTGTCACGTGACAAAAATCTCATTTAAATATCATGAATATTCATTGAAAAAATAGTCTAAATTTTTCCATTGGAAATTCGTCTATTACGAGGAAAAACATCATTGGACCAATCTAAAAGAGACATCCTGGTGAGAAACATAATCCATAACGCTGCAAATGACGGTGTTTTAGGGTAATTAATTATATTTTCACCGCATCAGCTGATATCAATCAAATCTGCCGCTGGAGTGTTGGGTGAAATTTTCTACTTTATTTCACCTTGTTTTTACGGCGATTGTCGGTGAATTACGGCGTTTTGTTGGTAAAAATTGTCGGCATAGACAGATTTGTAACTGAAACACCTTGTTTGTACTATAGAAATAATAGCAAAGACTGGTCGGCTTGCAGTCAGTATAATACGTCAGTGTGGGATACCATCTTCTTCCAGACTTTTGCTTCAGTTTGCTAGCACTATAAAAATCCGACTAAGCTTTCCACTCTTATGCAAAGCAGGATGCCTTTCATATCATCAAACTTGATTTGTTTTCGTAGTAACAAGCTAAAAATTGCTCACTTGGCGTTCAACATTAATCTTCCATCCTTTCATCTAAATTAAAGACCATTCAAAATTTTGAAAAAAAAATCTCATAAAATACATGTATTATTTCATCTGTAGTGATGCCGAGTTTTTACTACTTTAGCACTGGGTTTTATTTTTAGGGGATAAATTTACACTTTGAAAATTATAAAATCAGCATTGAATTTCAAAATATATATAGGGCATTTGTTGTATAGAGAGTAAATACTCTTTGAAATATAAATTTATCTGTAGGCCAACAAAGCTCTAATTTGTTTTTGTTTTCTGTCAAAGTGCATTTCGAATAAAAACAAAATATGATAATATCCAATAAAAAACATGAAATGCTAAGTCCCTGACTCCCTTTATGATTTGTTCCCATGGGAGTCAACTGCCTAGTAAAAATATCCATTAATGAGAGTAGTACAGGGGAGATATGTGCATGAATGAACGAAAAATTAAAATATCACCATCTCATGATGAATGAAAAATAAGAATTTTACTTGTATGTTGCATTTTTATCAAATCGCATGCAACATGGTGAATAACGACCTTCTACCAGAAAAAACATGTGAAATAAAAAACTGCAAACACGTTGCACGGAAATATCCCTGTACCTGAATTTACCCGCATTAATCATTATTATTTTGGCTAAAGAAATTGAAGTAAACAAATTATTTTGATAAACTGGCCACCGTTTCGCCGAAACAGCACTGAGAACAAAGCCCAGGATCAAACATATACCTGTCAAGTCTCACGTTTTTGGCATGACACTCACATATTGTAGCATCAAATCATGGTCTCACACTGAGTAAAAAAAAACATTAAAATTTAATCTTTCATTAGCGATCTGTGTATCAATATTCAGCCAAGAAGGAAACAATTACATATATAATATTTGTATTTTTTTTTTCTCTTCTTACTGCCTTTGATTCTTGTACAATATTTTCTTATTTGCCATACTTCTCCAGGCTTGAAGGTTCTTTGTTGATTTTATGTTCATTTATTTCGCAACATAACTGAATGTAGGCCTATTGTACTCTGCATCTCTTCGATCGAGCAGTGCTTTTAACTTTGATGTAGGATTTTTAGAAAATTTGGAAACGGCAGAGATGGTCACTTTTATTATTGAAAAATAATGGATGGGGGAGACTATCATGTTTCTAATGAAATATTAGGAGTTAACCATTCATTAAAAAAACAGCCGTTTATTGTCCTGAAAGTCTTCTTTCAGATTTCTTGCAAATTTATTCCCTATCTCACTCAGAACATTCCGTACCCCTCACTGGCCTTTGAAAGCAACGTGAAATGATTTTTGCGGCAACACATTAATACGGGTTGATAAGGGATAGCTACGTAAAGTTATAAATTTCAGTACTTTCATTTAACAGGGGTTATCAACTGTTTGCTTTACAAATGAATAAGTTTCCACTGTTTACAAGTTATCTCCCCCTACGGCCGCCATAACAGTGTATGTTGAAATTCCTTACAATCATTGCACTGTAAGAAAATACCCCGACTGTTTTTTATTTAAGAAATATCCAATGTCTTTGAAAAAACCTATTAATTTTAATTGAAAGAAAATCAAGATCCTACCTTCAGCTCTGTGTACCAACTCAGCGTACGTTACCATAGCTTACCGAGAATGCGCAAGTTGGATGGAAAAATACTGAACGGAGATATTTGATTGGTCAGCTCAGCTGTCATTTTAATTGGATATTTTACACAGTCAAGGACTAGATTGGTGAAAATGTGTAAAAAATGTGAAAAATCAACAACTAGACAAATCAGCATGAGGACTCCCTGTTTTTCGCGGGTTTTGTTCGGGGCCTCAAGGTGACGATTTTCGAAAATAAACATTTCGAGGACTACTGTTTGAGTCCTCGTCTTGTAGATGATTCCTCGATCTGTTGGTGTGTAGTCAAGGTCTACTCCTCAGGACGTCATAAATACAAACACACCCACACACACATAGACATGGTAATCTTTTGTGGCATAATCAGACAAGGACAAAAGGTAGATAACAGCAAGAGATCAAAAATCATGGATCCATGAATCAAACTGCTAATTTTAAAACAAACAAAGGAATATTACACGAACTCCCAAAGGAGCGAGATCTGGTTCAAAGACATAATAGCCATGTGGACGACTAGGAAGCATAAGATTTTTTTTTGAATCTCTGTAGCGCCACACGCCAAATTATTTGCTGCTAGGGCAGGTACATTCTCATAATCCGAACCACTGACGAAGAGTTTTTCCGTAGTACTTGGACGATTTATAGTAGGACATTCCTCAATGAACTGACAGCCACATTTCATTTCCGCTATTGAATTCAACGAATTTTCAAATAGTTTTTCTATATTAATAGTCCCGTAGCTACAAAATGTGATATAAAGTCAAGGGCATAGTTGACTTCTGATTGGCAGAAATAAAGGCAATTATTTCTGTATCAATGTTAACTTTTTTGTCTTTAATGATACGGTAATAGCAATGTCTCTTGCATACAGATGTATTTCTCGTTTGATTATCGGTGATATTTTCTTAGTCTTTCTTGCTTAGTATTTTTACTATGAAACGTGAGCAAACTTAAGAAATCTTGCTTTATCCGACGCTACCGAAATTGTCGTGATCTAAATGCTATTGGGAAGAAGAAACTTTCATCATATATCGGGTAACTATATTATGTGGAAGTCACGATGTCAAAAGCATTTTCAAGAGTTTACTGTAGGTGTTGTTGTAGATGTCATAGTAAAAAGTGGCTTTAACATTTAAAACATTTAGGAACTTTGTTTTGCAATTGTTTCAATTTCCAGATTTTTGTACGCATTAATTTACAAAATTTTGACTTTTGGCGTGTTCTTTAGAATTTCACGGAAAAAAATGTATGCAGGATAAACAAAATATATGTATACTGTCGGAAAATATAAAATTTATTTTGCATTGGCCACGAAACTCATAAATGCTAGATAAACCTCGTATTTATGCTGTTTCAAAGGCTCATGCAGAATAAACTTTAGATTTTCTGACAACATACCCATATTGACTATTCAAAATCACAGATATAAATTTTATTGCGAACGAAGCGCTCTTCAACATTCATCAAGTACGCTCATGACCTAAAGTTTGGAAGTCCAAAATACCAAAACATTAGAGGCACAAAAATCAAAAGGGCATAAAAAGAATAGCTAAATCTGAGTGAAGTCAACTTTGCCGGAGGTAGAACTGCAAAATTTATAATGGTAAATTTCGAACAACTTCTACAGCGATTGAAACGTTCAGCATGACCAAAAAATAGTGTATGGATTATGGGTCAATCGGTAATCATTCAATGGTTCATGAGTAAAATTTTACGGTCGCCACCACAACTTAGTCGACCGTTACGGAATATCTGCGTCACAAATGACCACTGATATGTTCC
>JAOXYJ010175376.1:0-10607 GCA_028566555.1 Lithophaga nigra
GAGGGTACTTGTCTGTTTCGCTAAAAATACTATTGCTTTATTCACAACATCACCTACTGATAAAAAATTCAGATTTCACTACGAAAAGGGGAGTTAGACAGAATTATATTACACTCTGACAGCATTACACTGTTGCATGAGGAATATACTATGAATTATATTTTACTTAAATATTATATAAGTACATACTATATATAGCAGTGTGATATTGAATAAATGTATATTTTCAATATT
The DNA here is from genome assembly GCA_028566555.1 of Lithophaga nigra. Classification (NCBI taxonomy): domain Eukaryota; kingdom Metazoa; phylum Mollusca; class Bivalvia; order Mytilida; family Mytilidae; genus Lithophaga; species Lithophaga nigra. The sequence continues at coordinate 235 of JAOXYJ010175376.1, forward strand.
TACAACAATTCCGCATAATCTAAAACATATCATGACAGCTAGGTCTTTGTGTGCAATAGAGATTAAACTTGTTTAAACTGCAGTGCTAAATTTTCTGGTAAAACGGGGAAGCTTTTGGAAGGTTCTGAAAGTGCACGTACTTTGCTAATTAGAAACCTGCGCATTATATATACGCAAATAAATTACGCTCGCGCAAAAGAAAAAGAAAGAAGAAAAAAAACAGTAGATACGATCCGGAGATCAAAACTCACAGATCCATGAATCAAACGGTAAATCCGAAATCACACGAAGGGAAATTTCACCAACTCCCAAACGAGTGACACCAGGTGGGTTGTCAGGACTACAAGCATCTGCTGCTAGTGGTGTGCTTTCATGTTACGTCCGGTCATAGTCAAATTCAGGAATGAAGAACTCATTTGTTTTACCTATGACAAAAAGATGTCATCACTTAGCTGACCATACTGTACATTTTTTCTTTAGAAAAGAAGGAAGAGAAAGTGAAGTAATATCAGTACACTAACGAGTAAACATACATGTACCTATATTCTACAGACCTTACACAATTCTTGAATTTTATTTATTAGATCACGCCAGTATTGCATTCGTACATACAGTGATACAGTGTCATGGTTGGGATGTTTGTTTTTTTCTGTTAAGTTTCGAAGGTACCAGTTTCTGGTGATTGTTGAAGGAATCACAATTATATCGCCCTTCTGTACTTCACTTTAGGCTGTCGTCATTACGGTATTCTGTCTCGTGTACGCTGAAATATTCTTTCATGTATGTTTATATAATTATGTCTTTAAAATACAAATGAAAATAAGTAAATGATTATCGCTTTTAAGTGATGTGAACGACTACTGAAGGGTCTTACAGAAGATTTTATCAAAATGACAGTTTACCGTCCCAAGAGGGACATTTATTGAATTATAATTTTAATAAATATTATCAATACGAGAGTGTCAAAATATTAAATAGAAATCCAGTTGGCGATCGAAATATTATTTTAATGCTTATTGATCAAGTAAATATGCCACTCCTTAGAATTTGATGGATTATAAAAACGGGTATATACTGACCGTTAAATTTAACTGGTCAGTCGATCAACAGTGCCCTGTCCGCTTTCATTATTTATTTTCTATATCTTTGGCATAAAACATATCCCGTTACGAAACACTGATGAAAAATGGGATATCATTTATCAAAAAACATAGATACTTGAGAGGCGGAGCTTCGTGTATGATTGACAGACAGGCTGCTACCTTGAGTTTTAAACACCGACTTACAATTTTCTCCATGAAACATTCATATACTTTTTACAGTGGTGAGAAATAAAGAATTTAAAGATGGTGTTTTGGTGTCGGATATATAAATGTAGATTCTGGAAATACATTACAAGAGATTCTGGGAGTTAATTAATGTTTTATATTTCGTAGTTTTGCAAGTCATCATAAAATTAGTTTAGTAGTTTAGTACATTGAATTTTATACTATTTTTTTCGACATGGATTTATATATTTTTTCGAGAGTTTTGTTATTTTTATTTTTGATTATACAGAGTGCATATTGTTTTAGTATATGTGAAAGAACCCCCATACACACAACTGCTTTAAAAAAACCGGGGGATAATGGATTTTCAATAAGGATTTCAGATTTACCTAAAAATGGAAAATACGTTCCAGGCGAGACATATACAGGTAAGTATATTTACATGTACTTCTAAAACTCTTCAGAAGTTTAATCTAAATCAATTGTCTCTTAGTTCTGATGACAGAAAATGATGTATTACTACAAATAAAGTTAATTTTCATAGACATTTCACTTTTTGTAGCAATTTCGGTTATAACATGGGTCAATTTATTTTGGGAACATGATAGGTATTAACAGATGACAGTAATCAGCGCAGCCGAAAATATTGTAAAATTTTATTAATTTCGCTTGTAAGCAGATTGTCACTTAAATTTCTGAAAAGGGGTAGTACCTGTATTTTTATCTATAATTGAGAAAGCTGTGATTGTCCCCTTTATATTTTAACAATGGTAATTATGAAAAAGTAACACTTATGTGGAACCCCAGAGTGGGTCCCACCTCTACAAGTTCTTTTTTTCCACTACAGATCAATAAAGCGAAAACATCATAGTAAAAACCTGATACAAAGTACAAATCTATTTTCTCTCAAATACCGATTTTAAACCACAAACTTTACATGTATTAGTCCAGGTAAAAATTTCATATGCACGTTTTTTGAGATATTAGACAAGGTTATGCACTGCGCTGAACATGTTGACACAATAAAGGAATTCATTAAATATTGCAGTGAATTATTGTATTATATCTTAGACGTAAAAACTTGTACCACTTATCTTATTAGAGTAACACGTAAATTATTAACTTCATCTACATACTTCCTTTAAGGTTTTATTTAAGAAGTATGTTTTTATGCTAAGTAATTTTAATGTTATTGTTTCCGTATGCTATATTAGAGCACTTGATGAATCATTGTCAAAATTGCTAATCTTGAACTTTCTCAAACACTCAATCTGCACTAAATACTAATTATTAATGACTAATATAATTATGACCATTTTTGATGGTTTTGTGTATCAATATTTGTAAACATTACTACCGATTATGCAAATATCACGCACGTGAGTAGAATTTTACTCAAATTTGAATGTGATCGTTTCACAGATGGCACGTGTAAATATATCCATCATTTATTGTTTTAATTTGACTACTGTCGTTCCCTGTCGGAATAAATAAACTTATCAATTCAAAATTATCAGTGCAAGATATATTTTCTTACAAGTAGGCTTTTTATTAGCTGAGACGACACGATCTTTCATCACACCGAGCTAATTAGAGTTAGGGAGAAGATAATTTTATCTAAATCAAAATGACCTGGCTTATGAAATATAAGAATATATTTTACTTATGATAATAATTCAATTATTTATCTGCTCTACATGTTGATTTAAGTGCATGTTATAGGTAGATCAAATTAAGTAATAGAAACAGTAGTCTATTTCAGTGATAAAAGTAGATGATAAAGCGTGGAAGATTATAATTAAATGAAAACAACTGCAGAAGTCGAACCTTCTCCAATCCTTTATTTATCTTCCCAAGTAAATAATTTTGGAATCTTTTTGCTTCCTCCAGAGTTCGTAGTTTGTGAAGGAAATCCTGACTTGGGAGATGTCGCCTTTCCTTCTAAATAATTTTGCGAATATACCGATAAACTATACAGTAATACTTGAAATTTTTATAAAAAGTTCATTTCTTTTTTTCCATGTCATTTTTTTCTGGAATAGACCTTTTTTTTCAGTTACGCGTTAGCCTCGAACGTCTAACTTTGGATGTGATGTCCATCTTACAAAAAATCTATGTGTATTTATGGTCCTGGTATAATCCATTTTCACACAGAATGTTCGTTTATTGAATTTTAATGGATTTCAGTTAAAATATTGAGTCTAGTAACGATGAAAGAATTTATTATAAGGTTTTAATGAGAGTCGAACGTAGAGAAACATTTAGCGTTTTATTTATTATACTAAGATATGAAATAATTTATACCCGTGAAGAATCTTTTGATGTAATGAATTTATGGAGGCGATTGTAAAGCCAATGTATGTTTTTGTTCAATCTCATTTTTGTAGTCCTTCATGAGATTTTTTTATAATTGAAAATATTGAAAGTAGCTGTGTTTAAATTATGTGAGCACGAGTTTCTGATCGACGTCATAAATAAATGTGTAAAACTTTATTTTCTCATTAAATCTCCATAAGTAATTTCTAAAGCCCCATTCACATGACCAAAATTTACACATGTAAGTAAATTTACATATATGCATATTTGCTGAAGATTTGCTCCGGTGTGTAAAAGTATTGTTGCTAAGCGTTCACATGACTTTTCAAAATTTATTAGTGCATCCCAGTTATTTTCAACAAAATGGATGTCAGACGACAAAAATAGAGAATATTTCAATATTATTACGGTATACATATACCAGAGGATTATTACATTTTTGCTTATACCTGGTGTCTGTTCACAAGTTTTTACGATATGATCCCAATGGGATGGATTCTAGGGGGTGATTTTCTGTACATTACGTCCGCATCGCTTATGTGACAAAAATGTAGAGTTATATGGGGATAAACTCTATCCAAATTTTGAACGACCAAAGTCATACTTCACAAATTAACGTCTTCAGTAAGGAAGGAAAATCAACACGATGTCTTCTCTAAACTCTCTGGATTGCAACTTTTTTTTGACAATATTTGAATAGGTTACAGTTATATAGACTTGAGAAGAGATAATATTGCAAACAGATGACAAAATACACAAACATCAAAGAAATAGAAGAGTAAAATGTATACACTTAGTCATAAATCACACTTCACAGACAATAGTTGTATAATTTAAGGACAAGACTACTGTTAAACGTATCATTAATAAATTACATGACTTGTATTATTTTCGCTCGGTATTGATACACATTTGGTTAAAGTAGTTGTTATACATGAATACAAGTAGTCCGTTCATTTATAATCTGTAGATTCACATGAACGTCAAATATTCAGCAAAAAATACGGAAGAGGATTGGGTTTGAATGGTTTCCCAACTACATGTGTTATGTCAGACTTTTTCGAATAATCCAGCTGACCGGCGACCCACCACCAATGTGCCCGGCCAGCGGTAGGTTTCTGGAAATATAGTGGAGCTTGCATCTTTGAAACGGTGTTAGACTGGTAGTTCTTGGTCAGCTACCTTAAACCACTCGACCACCAAGGCCCCATCAGACAACTGCAATAGTCCAGCATCAATCATCGCATAAAAAACCCGGGAGAGAATCGAAATCCTTTGTTATATTTCCGGTCCTTAAATTGCCTTCTAGATATCCTTTAAAATAATTTGCAAACTCCGAAATTCTAAAGTAAAAGAATATGTGCTATATAAAAACTCCGTTAAAAACTATGTATACGATTTCTTGTGTATTTCAAGCGTTTGCTTTCCTATCTGTTGATTTTAGTTTTTAATACATTAATGAATAATGTATACATGATGTTTGTCGCTTCATTTTTTTTATCTTGTTGCGTTAATTGAATAAAAAATAACAAGAATTTGAATAATACTGATGTTTCAACTGGCAAGAGGCGTCAAAATTATAATATTTAATAAAATTTATAATTTTTTTTTTCAACAAGGTAATATGTCAATGGTTTTTGCGCTTCAGTTAGAATGATTTGAACTAATACTGCCAGAGGCAATGAAGTATCAATAAAAATCAGTGTAACATTGACAATATGAAAAATAGAGTTGTTGTAATGCCATGTTTGTTGTTATGTCACGTTGGTGATAGATACTTTAATGCAGGAGAGATGATGACTGTTTTAGTCTGTATGTCTGCGATTAAAAACGGTTTGTTTATCACGTGCTTCAGAAAAAAATTTAGTAACGCACCAGTTTAAGTTATAAAATTTGCAAGCTGTGGACAGGGAAAGAATTCATTTCCTATATAAATTTTGGAACAGTATCAGGAATTCCAGGGTGTGCTGCTTGTATGACGAATCAAACAGATTGGAAGAATCACTGACTGGGCAATCAGGACTGATTTAGAAACTAATAAGTAGAACACTTTTCCTGCTCCAGTTTGCCCCTGACATTAAGCCTGTCTCAGTCAATTATTGTGATCGTAACCAATCATAACCATCCGCCGTTTGTGAACGAGCCAATCATAATTTCTAGATCCAACATGGCTCAGTTATATATATGGATTAAATATTGCAAGTTTTAAATAACAGTTGTAAAGCGATAAACAGTCTTACTGTCGATTTAAGGATAAGACTACTTAATTTGCCTTTCCTTAAATTTTCGGCATTCTTTAGATTTAATATACAGAACATATACATTGTTTGTGTTTATTAAAGAAATCGTTGAAACCTCCCGATCATTCCTGCATTATAGCTAAACTATATGCAATAAGGCGGCAATGGAAAAGCAGTTTACAAAGAAAAATTTATAAAACCCTTACAGATCAGTTAAAATAATCTGGGTTTTAAATGAGCTTTCAGATACGTCTTGAGCACGGTTCGTAAAGAATAAAAGGTTGCAGTGCCCTAACATAAGCTATAGTGTATATAATCTTTGTGTTTTTCATTACGCATTTCTTAATTTATTAATTTCATTCTACCTTCTTCAGAATTTAGTGGGAAATAATGAATAATTCAGGGCAAGCATTGTTTTGTTTGTTTCTTTTTTCAGTAAATAAACTTTCATGACCTATTTATGCAGTAAGTTGAAAATTTTCCAGTTTAAGTACTAGTAATTTTATCGATTTGACAACAGTTCAACGTTGAAGTTTTGCACTTGCACATGAGTTTTGGGGTTTTTTTTTCTTTCTTTCTTTTTTTCATTTTTTTTTTAATTTTTTTTTATTTTTTTGATTTCGACTTAGGTTGGTAATAAAACCTTCCTTAAGTCAAAGAAAGCAATTTATAAACAAATTTTATTTTAAACAATATAGGAATTTTGTTGAACGTATATTTATATTTCGTAAATATTATTTTTCCTGGTGGATTTTAATTAAATTTGGCAAGCATACATATGATATACACAATCGACAGAAATCGATTGATATATATATATATAAGATGACAAATTTCTGTCAGAATTATGAGGATGTTTGTACGTATTTATATCGAAAATCATTACGGCGACAATAAAAACAGTAATAAATGCATATCAGGGGCCTGATTGATTGATAAATAGAACTTTAGTAGTGTAGCTCCAAGGTGTTTTCCAGTCTTGATAGGTATTACGTGTATACTGTTTATTTTTACAGCACGGTATAGTAACATTTCAGACACTTGGACAATTGAAGCAGAGGTGTTGTATTACAAGATGTCGTCTTGTGTTTGATGCGATTTTACAGTTTCATTTATATTTAATCCGTATCGTTCCATTTTAAAACTGAAAGTTCACGGCTAAATCCACTACTGATAAAATCTGTTACAGAGATGTGACTTGGCTTTTCTTTTTTAAGCAGTGTTGTAAATGGTTGTTTTTTTTCAATATAACTACTAAATCGTCAAGGTGTACTAGGCTATGTTTTTTTGTAGAATATCTGAACTAATACCTCTAATATTTTCATTGTTTGTCTGTCTGGTTGAACATGATTTTGTTTTGTGAACATGTGAAGTATGGGGAGGGATGCTACTTCTATGTCATTCTGACTACGTCGGGTTTTAGGATTTCTAGAGGAACATTATACACGTGAGCCTGAAAACCAGTGATTATCGAATAGTGCGTCTGGTGCAACTCCTGATGCTATGTGGACAAGTGTTTGTTGTTGATATGATAGTTTCATATTGTCATGTACAGTAATTTCCGGCATGTGGGAATTGTGCGAAGTTAAGTTCTTTTTATTGTTGCTCGCCTAGTCATATCCAGCAATTCCCGGTATTGTGTGGAATTGTTAAGTTAAAAGTTTTGTTGTTTCGGTTGCTGTGTCATGTCCAGATAGTGATGCTTGGAAAGATTCTTTGTCTGCATTGCAGTTTGCCTGGTCAATAATGTGCTGGTTAACCCCATCGAATCCTGATATTACAATGTCTTGAAACCGTATCAGTATCTGTCTTTGTCAGAGTGTTGTCTGAAACATAACATACATATTGATATAAGGAAAGAATGTTGTGTATTTACTACATGTAATTGCCGATAGCGACAGAGGTCAAGTCGGTAACTAAATCACAAAGAGAAAGTGACAATCAAATTGATTAGAACGTCAACAACTAAAATTATCCCCAAATGTGACAAATTTCATCCGCTTCACTTTTTCCTTACACCCTTATGACAAACGAGTATATATTTACGTATCTTCATTTGAAAGACGTTGTAGCAATAAATTCTTTCTGAACAGCTTTTCTACCAGTAATCTTTGATATAAACAGCATTACGAGAATGCATACTTACTTTTAGGATGGTTTATTATAACCCTAGCAACAAAGATGTCATGGCAGCTAGCATTTGGTCTATGTGTAACGGTGCAAGTCTATCCGTCTGTCCATGACGCTGGTGTCTGAACTCATTTTACTTCCACTCAGTCGTCACAATCTACTACAGAACTTTTCAAATAGTAAAGCGGACATTTATTGGTTTGAGGTCAAAAGGTCAAACGGTAAAGGTCAATTAGAAAAAAGCTTGGTTTGGGGGGTTTTCGGGTGATAGTTCTAGTTATCTTAAACACTATGCAACCAAAAGTTTACAAGGCCAAATACATATTTGAGCTTAGGTCGAAACGTCAAATGTCAAGATCACTTTTACTAAGTAAATAGATTTTGGCATATTTTTGGTTTTGCTGACAGTAATATGAATTAAATTCTGTCATGTTTCAGCAATTTAAGCGTCTTATATTGAAAGATGAGAAACACACACACATATATTTTTGAACTCTAACTGTTACTGTTTAAATCGTAACTAAGTACCGAGATTTTAGCCGGATTTTCGTTCCCGAACCTTAGCTATATTGACATGTTGAATAAAGTACAAAAACTACATGTAAATGTGTATTCATGACTTACGATAAGGACATATCAATGTAGTGAGTGTTATAACAGTTATACATTATAATAATTTTAAGTGGTTATGGAAATAGTAAAAATTTGATCTTAAGATAAAACTATCGAGCAAAAGTAGAAATCATACTGTAATTTTCCGTTTCGTTAGCAAGATTTTAATAGATAGATTTCTTTGAAGTTTAATAGTAATACCTTCTCAACATCGTTTGTCAGATCATCCCACAACTAATAAATGACTTTGCAGAAATCACCCGCATTTACTTTTTTCATAATTTACAAAAGTTCTTTTTACCATAACAAAATTCTTAAGATATTTGAGCCAAGAAGCCGTGAATATTTTTCCAATCATTTTAAAATATCTTTTGAAATTTGACATTTTACTTTGCAGTTAGCGTGTTAACAAGGGTGGTAGCTAGAAAAGGGAGTTATACGCGAGTGAGAATTTTTTATTTGTTTGTTACTTTATAAACATTTGAAAGAGTTGTAACCTCCTACTGTGGATACATTCACAGGAATAAAAAGCCTCACTGCATGATAAAATATATTGATGATACTTTATCTTCGTTTAAAAATTTCCAAATAAACCTTTTGTAAACACGGTGTATATCAATCATCATGTTAAAATACAACTTACGTATAAGGACCGCTTTATGTATGTGTTTTAAAACGACGGGATATCTGAAAACAAAACGTCATAAACAGAACCTGTTTTGGAAATAGCTTGCACTATTCGGCTATAAAAATCAAACCAATCAAAAATAAAAATGCACCAAAAATTCCGAAAAAGAATAGCTGAACCCAGCCAAGGGTATTTGCAAACTATGCAAGACAGCAATAAACTTTTCAAGAAAATAAGTTTACGAGATATATGATATTGCTGGAACCTGTCCTCGAAAATATGGAAATATGGGAATCTTGTTTTCTATAAAGTAACAACGTGTAATCGTAATCTCCACGAATTTAGTAACTGAATGACAGTAAAATGTTTTTGCATTCTGTCGGAGAGAGAGAGAGAGAGAAGTGGACAGCCTTTCAGATTGCACACACACACTCACACGAGAACTGAAAAGAAACTTGTTTCTTATTTTTGATTAAAAAGATAGAGATGGCATAATGTATGAACCAATTGGTGGCCAAATATAGCCTTGGAAGAAGATCATCCTAAATGCCGGTTTATAGTAATTCAATCTAACTTACTTAATATCGCGACCCATAAAAACTCACCTCTCTTACCACAATATAAAATCAGAATATTCTGAAAACATACAGAAATTTTAATCGAGACTACAAGTTCATTGATAATACGTGAACTATGCACAGTGTATGTATAAACCTCAGTCTGATAAAACTCCGATCTTCTATCTACGTCCACGTCCGTTCGGGCAACGGGATGGATAAAAGATCTGCTTTTAATTGTATAAACCTTTGATGTATAATAGTCTTTCAGTCGATTTCTACATCGTTACAGTTGGTCACATGCAAACATCACATCTTCGTGTGATTTTTTTCATCTTATTTTTTTACTTTGATGGAAACACTTTATACGCCTTGCAATAAAATAAAAAAAAACATCTACCTTTTATCATGAAATCTTTATTTAAGTTGACATTGTCGGATATTTACTGTAGATTAAATAATTTTGTCAGCAGCTTTATTCCTATTTTCAGTCCATTTATAACTTAATATGTCTGACAGAAGTATCCGGTACTAGCTTTCATTTCTACTATGGTTAGCTTTAAAGGTTGCAGTCATCAATGATTTCTTGATTCAAATATTTTTTCTCAGATGTTTTATAACT
>JAOXYJ010175487.1:0-10607 GCA_028566555.1 Lithophaga nigra
GACGACGGACGACGGACGACGGACGCCAAGTGATGGCAATAGCTCACATGGTCCTTCGGACCAGGTGAGCTAAAAAACGAATACGAAAAATTATGCCTATGCGTTAGAATCGAAATAATTTGAAAACTTGCTGCCGTCAATCTGGATTTTACTGTCACAAATATTAACCGTTTTATGGTTTCGCTAACGCTTCAGCGGAAAACTCAGTTTTCGACAGTAACATCAACGTTTGACTTCAGCAAGCCTTCAAATACAATACTACACAGTACAGCATTTCACTGAAATATATGACTTCTGACCTTTAAATGATTTAACAATCGATAGCCGCCATCCCTTGTATTGTTTTTCTTAATTGATATTCCAAACAATTTACATAGAATTCATTCATCATACATAATCAACATGGTTTCCGCATCAGTTTACTTACTTTCAAGCATTCTCATCCATTTATGTTTTACCAATAAATCATAAAAACATCCTTTCTCGATTGACTTTGCTACTATATGTTTTACTCCGATCCGCTCAATTTGGGCCCCACGGAAAGTTTATTAACATATTTTAGTTAAACCACAGAATGTAACATGCTTAACTGTAAGTTATGGAAATATATTTACTTGGAATGACCTCCATTTATCTTGCAATTGCTATGGTGTAAGCTGAAACTAAAAAAATGTTTTAGGTCTCATGGTACCTTCTCCTATGTAGAGCGGCGACAACAGACAAACTACCAGTTGAGCGCGGACCGCAAAGAGGACACTCAGCGTAAATTTCGGGCTGCTGAAACATGTTTGTTTCATATAAATTGGACAAATTTTAACATCTTGGTCATTACAGAATAAACACAAATATAAAATTTATATAAATAAAAGTTTTGTCATATTTGTCAAGAAGACAAATAGTCTTTTTTGTTCTTTTATCCTATACAGACTGAAACCATAAGTACCAGTCATACTGGTAGCTAACTTAATGCTCAATTTTGATTGCTTTTGAATTATTTGATAATACTAGTAATGACATTTATCATATGCAGGATACAAACTGTACATTTACAGTCTTGAAATATAAAATTTAGATATATAGGATGAAATGCTCGGTAAACCTCATTTGCACTTGTTTCCAAATAAATTCGTTATTTCAAGACAGTATGTAATGTACGCGTCTACTGGGTTGGGTTGGGTTTTTTGGAGTTTATATCATCACTTTCAGCAATTTTCAGCTATATTCTGACTACCAGAATTACTCGGGGTAGCCCGGACAGATAACCAGGTGACCCATAGGCGTCTGGTTACCCTAACATTTGAAGCGGAGTGGCAGGACTTGAATCCGTGATAGCGGAGTTAGGCTAGTGGTTATGAGTCATCGACCTTAACCCACTCGGTCACACAGGTCCCTATGTGCGTGTATTGTATATATATCTACTTCCCAACAGGAATTCTAAAGAGGATCGAAGTCCACTCAATCCAGAGAAGTCGCAAATGACAAAAAAATTCATATCTTTTACTTGGCTACAAGTCCCTATATTCACACATCGCGTGTTATGGGAGACAATAACGGTAAGTAAATGTGTGGCCAGCATAATTTATATTTCCTAGGTACATTGTGTATTTCCAATATCTGACATTTTGATTTGTTTCCAATGTCCCCTCCCTATTTGTTTGTTCTCAATATCCAGAATTTGAAACACCTTCTGAATCTAAGCTCGAGACTACAAATTACATATAGGATAAGTGAAGCTGATAGTGTAGATAAAATCGGAAGATAAACTTTATGTTCACGTCAAACTCAATTCCATTTTTCAGGCGTAATCCAGAAATTTTATTGTGTTCACCAACAACCATTCATTAGACTTTCATTGCTAAAATCTGCAATTTAAGAAAACTATAAACTGCATGACACGCTGCAGGAAAGCAGTAAAAGTTGGAACTGAGAGTAGAAAATTTATACGAGTTGGAGTGGCTTTATTTTGATACAGTTGCACATAAAATATTTAATATATATTTATTTAGTGCATTTTACACCCAAAAGGGTCAAACAGGGACAAATGAACAAATATTAAACACGATATTCTCTAACATTTTATTTATAAGATTGGCCAATGTGGGCCTCATTTTCGCAGTTCTAAATGTACAAATGCCGGTCAAGAGTTCCGGAATAGAATATTGGTTTATTTAAGTCATCAAGCTGGTTAAATGATTTTAGGTCTCAAGGTATAAGATGGCAGAACTCGTGACTATGTCGAATTGTTTCTGCATAGTATACTACATTTTGTCGACATTACAGTCTGAATCCAAACAAGATCGGTCAGTTCTTAATAGGAAGTTGTATCTTCCCGCCATAACACGCCTTGCCTTGGTATGGATGTGGACTGTCACTGTCAGCAAATTTTCAGCTGACCAGCCGACTTTGAGTAATCTGGACACCTTAACACATAAGGTGGGGATAGGGACACGTCATGAGCTAGTAACCCTAATTAAGACGGTCACCTAGCTATAGGCTAAATAAAACTTTTGTATATTTCTGAATACGTATTTATGATCGTTACAATGTGTATTCATGGGACCCATTATCATGTACATGTATAAACGCAACTGCATAGTAGAACAGTGAATTATAAAGTACTGAATTTTTAAGTACAAGTTATCGTCATTTGTAGTGTTAAATTAATCGGAAATTTAATTTTTTTTTAATTATTTTTACGGATTAATTTCGTCTGTTAAATTTTAATTTGTAATTTAACCGCCTCTTCAACTATAGACGAAATTATTTTTTGAAGTTTTAAGATTGAGATGAACGACTGAAAACGATAAAGTTCATTATATTGTTATTTTTAATTCAAATTACTTCTGTCAATCTGACTGCTGATTCTTTTGCAATTTATGCGTTCTCCGTTCTGGTTTTTTAGCTGTAGTTGTACAAGTTTTTTAAACTAAAAATAATAGTTAAAAATAGACTTAATAGTTTTTATACATATAGTGTGGCAAAATCTGGAATGAAAAAACAGGAAGTTAAATTTTCTATTGGTGTAATATTTTGATTTACATTTTGTAATTCTCTTCATTTGCACTTGGTGTGCTCCTTAAAACGTCTTAAAACAATTAAGTCTACATTTTACAGCTGGCTTCGTTCAAACGTCTGCGTGACTTATATGATTTTGACGTTTTGATGTCAGTTTGGGGGAATAATAAATCACGGGCTCGTTATCGGTGATAACAACGTACCAAACTTTCCCGCAGTGCAAGAGAATATTTCTGCAATAGTTTTAACACTCTAAATCATCGTCTACAAATTACTGCTCTCCATGGCGGATAATCAACTCCGCAGTAAATAATGTGATAGCTAAATCACCTGCTTGCTCGAATGATATGCATCAGATTTAAATAAAGGTATTGATAGGTTGCTCCAAACTCCGATGTTGGAATACCTTCTGCACAAGAAGAAAGGAGGAGGCGGAGAGGACAAACACGACGTACTGTTCAATCTACATAATATCCGTCAAAACAGGGATAAGGTCCGAACATTAATATGTGTGTGTGTTATCCTGGCTACTCTTTGGTTATTACAACTAACCAGATTCGTCCAGATAACTGTTTTTGTTTGTTTGTTTTAGTGTAAACATATACGACAAATGGCCAAAAGCTTATTCCATTCGTTACATGACATACCTAAAATTACTCTGATGCCGACTTAATACGTGTAGAGTTGTCATGTCAAAGATAAAGTCGATTATTGCCATGCAAAACAAAAACAAGAACATCACAAATTAAAACAAAAAAATATGTAAAGCATAAAGATGTATATCTATACAGGTTGTTTAATTTTAGTGCGGTTCCACAATTGGGGACTGACCGAAAAGCGCCAAATTCCATGAAAATATAGCGATGGTTTGTAGGCATTATAAGTCTGCTATCAAACGGAGGTTTAAAGCTTTGGTACACATTTTTGTTATAAATGAAAAGAAGGAACACAAAATCGTCAGGAAGGCGTCTGCCATTTGTTTGAGGTGAATCAATATTGAACCAACTTTGTTTACACCGCTATGCTACTTACAAAAGAGAATGTATTACTAAAATATTATATTTAATAGTTTTCCAAATGTAAAGAAGCATGCATTTATTTAAAGACAAACAATCTTTGTAAATATTAGAATCTCAGAAATACAAATATTTGTATTTGTTCCCATAAACCACGTTCAGAAAATTTAAACTAAGTAATGTAGTTAGAAAGATATATTTCTTCTCTGAAATGGACATGTAAGATACATCTGAAATTCAACTTTTTAGTGTGGGGTAGATTTTTAATGCAACATATGAATTTTTGTTTTATTAACATCGCTTGTAATACACCCGACACCGTTTAAGATTTTTTCGCTTCCTTTTGTTTGATTACGAAAAAACTGAGAACGACACATAAATATATTTCTCCTCCCATTCATTTAAGAAATATGAAAGCCAACAAACATAGGATAGAAAACAAAAGAATTCGTCCTTTACAACCTTGTTTACACAGAGAAACAATCAAATTTCAAATCGTTTTTCATTAATTATTCAAAATATAAACAATACCGTTAATAAATTTTAACAATACTTCACTAAATATTTACTTATTTCTTATCTGGAATTAAGAATTTTAACAAAATATCAAAAGAAATTGATTTCAGAAGTCCGTGTGAAATTGACATGTAGTTCAAACAACTACTTTAAACAGCCGATTTCATTTATGAATGGGATCCTTTATGAACTAGATGCTTACTGTACAGTTAGTCAAAATATTGGTTGAGAAATTTGATGTTCGTGCTTGATTATTATGACGTCAGTTTCCAGAATTTTAAGTTTAGATAGGTTTCGGTGGAGGACAGGGAAAACAATTATGGAACTGAAATATCTTTCGCCTAAAGAATGCACCATATTAACTGTCGAAAAATAAATGAGAGAAACTGCAAGCTCTTTTTGATTCGCAATATTTAAAGGAAAATGGCACTTAATACAAGTAAGGATATTAACAATTCACTTTTAGAACACTTGTAGTTAAACCTGCGATATACATCCTGTCGGCTACTGTACATGTCTAAAAGGTGTTAAGACCGGTCAATTGCCGATTTCTGGTGACCTAAATCTTATATCCGCTAGGTCCAGTCTCTCGGAACTCTTTATGGTTCAGTATGTCAAATTTTAAAGTACAAGGATCCGTTTCCGAATATGCTAAACCATTCAAAAATTTAAGTAGGCCAATTGGGAGGGAACGTGACATTTGAAACACTACAAATTTGTATGGGATAAAAAAAATTCGACGGGCAAAACAGACAAGTAGCAAAACTGTTACAAGACTGGATAGGAGACTGATGTATTTTTGTCTTGAATAATACTATAGTAAACCATGCACTTCTCTTTTTATCTGTAACATAACCATAGAGAAAATAAAGAAACTGGAGAACATATACATGTATACGCATGCCTAACGCTCCCTGCTAAAAACTGCCTTTTCCAATAAATATAGAACTTTTCGAATTATCTGAGTATCGATAACATTACCTCCCATAATTTGGCAAATTTATAAGAAACGAATGTTCTCCTCATATGTACTAGTATTGTTCTCCCTGATCATGGACCGTCTCTTTGTACAAACAGAAATAATACTATCATCTGAACAAGAATAGATAGCAGTATGACAGAGTCGAATTCTGTATTTTAAAAACCAGCCTAAGTTAAAAATATAACAAATAAAGATGGTAGCCCACAGTTTATTCCGTCTAAGTCCCTCTGTAGACGCGGCGGAATCATCCTTGGGTTACCGATCATGGAAAGTTTTTGTTTTCAAGTTCCGATTGGTCAACAGTAAATTACTAAAGTCCCGGGGTTAAAGTATGTCATTTGTAAATAAGTTTACGCGCTGAAATAATAAAGTATATTTATAGTTTTGTCCCATACACTTCAGAAAGTTCTTTTTATTCCAAATTAATTGGCAGATATCATATTTCTTCTATTAACCAAATTGTCACTGTACACCCACGCCCTAGTAGCTACTTATTCTCTCTACTGTAACCGGAAGTATCAAACTAATACTATAAAGGATGTTTACTAATACCGACTTCCGGTTTTGGTAGTAAGTCATTTCGGCGGAGAAAAAAAATATATCGAAACTTTAAAGAACATTTCCCCCATAAAAACAGCTCCCTCAAACAAAGCAAGAACTTTCGAACGATTTGAATTACCAAGAGTCACGTGAAGAAAGTAATATATATCGCGTATCAATGTTGCTTCAAAGAGCAACCTTAAAAGCAGCAAAATACACCTTATGAAGTTTATCTAGAAACACTGCAGACCGGCAAAGTCAAATTAATATCAAAAAGCTTCCAACAAAATAGCTAGATTTAGTTTATGTTTACCAAATTTTATTTTATTATGCTTATTTCGATATATACAGATGTTTTGTTACAAAATTTCAATGTTTTCAATATCGTACAGATCATCTGTCTCGAACATAATTCAAAATCGTTCTTTTATATCTTTAACTCATCAGAATCGTTATCAATTAGACGCTTATTTCAAAGAAATGTCATACCTAGAGTGAAGACGATGCGATAACGTTGCCGTCTTTATGACGTGGTTTTTGTAGAAATATCCCGAGAAATATGAGCATGATCTTAAATATAACAATTTAGCGTCAATTTGTTATTGCAAAAGGTTATCAAAGGTTCAAGATAACTGATACATATTATTACACATTTATTAAACAGACATTGGGAATCTTGGTGAAATCACGGTCAAAACATTTGTTTCAAATCACAACCACGTTGTTTCAATATGGCGTTAACTTCGTCAGATTCGAACTTACTTCAAAGAATTCACCCTGCTATTAAATCAATATTCGAATGTTGATTTATGAAATCTGATTAACTCTGATGTCACCAAAATGTTTCCAAGAAGAACACGGACTGTTCTCGATACTGAAATGCCAAGATTAGAAAAATAAATATTTTTCCGAAAATTGATAAATTATTTGTATATGATACCGAAGCCCCAGAAGATGTTTTAATTTTTTAAACAGAATTTACAATTTTTTGTTGTTGGAACACTCAGTACTTATATGGATATTTTTTCTTTTAAATATTACTTGTGGTGCCGTAAATGCCGTAAATACACGTGATATGTTTGTTTAGAAATATGAAATGCTATCGATTTGTTGTGAAAAATATGTTATTCTCCGAAAGTGTTAAAGATTAAATTAAAATGATATTAAATAAATTTTTAAAAATGACAATCCATAATGTGTCTTCCGATTGAGTGAAAAAACCTTTTTTTTCTGTGCTACGGAAGCTACCTAAAGTACATGTAGAAGAACATGTCTAAATGTTAATGTAAGCGGACTAGTTATGCAAAATATTACAAGTGTGTCAACCCATCAAGCTGTTTAAATATGTCCGTCCTTTCGCCATCTTAGACATCTCACCTTGACGCTTGAACAAGTTCAACATTTCAAGTGTACTTGACCAGCTGAAAAGCTATTGTATTCATTTTGGAGACAGTGAATAAATAGGAAATTTGTTACAATTTCGTCCGAACCCCCTGCTGTAAAATCCGAACCTGAGAAAAAAATCGAAACAATGAATGATTATATTACAACTGTCGAGGCCATGGCCTCGGGATCAGATTATCTACTGTCCATGGTCAGGGCCTCAGCAGGATCCGGACAGATTATCATAGTTTTATTTTGAGTTTTGCTAGAGGTGTGTAAAGTGGGGGATAAAGTAAGAAGGTGGTTTAGTAAACAACAAATCTGAAAGATTTTCTCACGTATAGGCTACAAAGAAAAAAAAATAACAAAATTTGTACTCTGGATGTCACTGCTATCTCATAAATAAAATTTTCCCAACTGTGTACCAACATGAATGAAAAGTATTTGCACGTCATAATAATTATTTTTGAAAACTGTGTATTCTGCAAGATTTGTCACAGACAGACGAAAATCGAGATCCAATAGTATATTCACCTATTTATTATCTTCGTGTGCCTAAAAATAAATAAATAAATAAATAATGATGATATCAAATCAAAGAAAAGATTGTAATCTACCATTATTACTTTCATTATTCTGAAAGTATTCATAACCTTTATCAGAGACATAGGTCTCTGTTGGTATATAGTTTTATTGCAAGTTGAGTAGATACAGCAGAAAATTTATTAAAAATTAATATTTACATTTAATGTTTAAAAAATATTTCAATTATTTAATAATATATCGAACCGAAACTATTTCTTTTGATATCAAATCAATATCTGTTTTCTTATCCACAAAATCAATTTTGACAGGTGTATCCATTATAGGTGCCACGACCCCGTCCACGATCTCTTCTTGTCCATAAAACGGACATAATTTGTCCGTATCAACCGCAATTAAAACGAAGCAAGCGTTACCCTGCCTATTAAACCCAATATGGCACGCGTACTGACATTTTATAATTTGTAAAATTTGATAATTATACAAATTGGCAGGGTTTATGAAGTTTATATCGTAAATTCTTCAAGACAGTTGTCATCTTGGAATTTTTGTCTCAAGTTTGACTAATGACCAACAACCGACGATGGCGATGGTAGATACCAGAGTCTTACATGGAGGTACACACTTCATGTTACTTTTAATTACATTAAAGAAAAATAATAACTCTTTGTAAAAGGTTCGTTCATGTTCTGTATCAATCGGTTTTTCATTGATTGGTCAGGAAAGCAATATTAACGTTTTTTTTGCTGTACACATTTTCTGCATCAAATAAAACAAAATTCAATTTTTTAATTTAATTTCAAAAGACAAAATCATGGAAATATTTTTAAAATCTTCTACACCCATTTAAAAATTAAAACCAACGCTGTCACAATTGATCAAGAACTACCCTGTCATTTTCAATTCTATCAAACTCGGAATAGTGTATTCGATTCTGCATAAAAACAAACAAATATATTCAGACAAGTATGAAAATCTCGATTTGATTCCTCATAATCATATCAACAACAAAAGAATAGATCGTTTTCAATCATCATACTGATCTCTTATTTAAACACAGAAGAATAAGGTCGGAGTATTGTCAATTGATTCCTATAATGCATATTAAATTTGCATCATTTCTTTTGATAGTCAATTTCCGTCAATCAATTTTCATTAATTCTATTGACTGGGGGGAGGAAAAATTATATTGTATGCTGACAGAAAATCGCTATCGGAGAGAGTTTTTCTCAAGTTTATGGGGAACACTTAATGAGGGTGCATACTATAGTGTACGTTGGGAAGAAATTGTAGGATTGTGGTCAAATATAACAAATAAATTACTACTTTCAAAATGCCGAAGTCATCAAGGATGTCGGAACGCGGGAACGTTGGGTGCGATCGCACCCCCTTTTTCAGTTAAAACAGAACAAAACTTTACTAGATTGCATCAGAATCCACCAAAACAATTATATTTTCCGCAATTTCCTCAGCTTCTGGATATCCCCTCCCCAGACACTATCGCACTCCCTCTTACAGAAACCTGGATACGGTCCTGGTCACATCAAGTGGTCGCGAATAACATTTTTATTATAAAAACAAGTCAATTTTAGAGAAAGATTTTGTTGCATATTACTTTCTTGGTAATATATTTTCACGAAGTGAGAAAACGTCCACAAAAAACTTGCAGCATTTCAAGCAAACGAAAACAGTCCTGAAAAAAAATTATATAGTTTTAAAAAATAGAAAAAAAGTTCTTTAGAATTTCTGTATCGAGAATAGATAATGTTATCTTCTCAGATAATTCTGTAAGATAGAGGGTGATGACAGTCAATGGTCCGTTACGATATAAATAGCAGAGATTTCTACGTTACGTAGAACTTACGTTACATCTATCATTAACATAGAGATAATGAAGAGACGTCGGGTCAAAGTCGTTAATTTTCAATTTAAATGTAATTTAGATTCTGTTCTATGTTGAAGTAGAATCTTTCTTTCCATAACTGGGACAAATAGAAAATATTCTGTTTTTCTCGTTCTTAGCTCGTCTGCAAATTGTGGGTAGAATATTGTTCATAAAATAATATGTCGTCCTTTGCTTCTACATGTATAAGCGGAAAACAGGAGGGAAAAGTCAATGTATTTTCTGGAAGTGAAAGACAAGGAAAAAACTGTTACAGAAAAGAAATGTTCCAAGAGAAAAGTTTTCATTTAACTATGTTTCAAGAGATGATTTTTTCCGGAGACAGTTTTTCCCCAGTACAATACGCATAAATACAAAAGACCGTTGCGCATATTTCTAAATTCTCACGAATAGCAGGAACAAGTTGATTCTATATTAAAATCTAACAAAATATCAGTTGATCAATTACATTTGCTTTCGTGTAAGTAATACATAATCACGTATTATCACTAACACACATGATTTTTTAATAAAAAAATGTTGTAATATTTCTCCCATGAACTATTTAATTCTTGAAATTTATATAGCATACTATTTGAGAAGGCAAAAAATGCGAGCAAATCTTTATTTATTATTTTAAACACAAAAATATCTATCTTACGAATCAAACTAGGAAATTTGATGAAATGCTTATCAAAATGCAGAAGTTATCCTAAAAATCTCAAAATTT
>JAOXYJ010175597.1:0-10604 GCA_028566555.1 Lithophaga nigra
TATCCAGCGCCCTAGACCACTCGACCAATTCTGCTATATAAAAAAAGTTTAATTGACCGAGTGCTACCTTTCTACTTCTAGAATAGAGCACATTGCATGATGGTATATTTTCACGTCAGCTTTTTCATGTATATTGAAAATGATCACAAGTAATTAAACAAGTGATACAGCCATATCAAATCAATTTATACAAATGCCTAAGTACGTGACAACATTACAATATACCTTTTTCACTGGATCTCTGAAGCATCAGATATACAGGGTTAACATAATAATCATATATAGCGTCTGAAAGTATACCCAATAATGTTAGAAGTGAATGACAAATTTTTGTTCTTCCCTCCGCGGGGCTTGAACTCACGCTGTTGCGACATCTATGGCTCCATCGCCATACATCATGTACTATGCTCTATTTCTAGATTAAGCCGACGTAGATTGCATCATTTTGTTGCTGAAATAACGGTGCCTTAATCGCGTCAATGTTTATGGGTGACGTCGCAATCATTTTTATATATGGTTGTCCTCGAAATTAAATTGACCTAAAAATATCAACCTAAGGACGTCATTTGTTATCAAATGAATAACGTCGAGATTGAATGATGTTGTCTTTTATGATGCTGATTATTTTTTGAACCTTCCAAAAATTGCCAGGCAATAATGAATGCATTAAATATTTTGTTTTCTTTTTCTGATACCGGATACAATCATAACCTCAAATACTTAATTTCAAATAACATCGGGAAAAGCGTGACATTGTATTACATGTAACATTGTCAGAGTCTTTAGATAAGTTACTTCCTTTTTTCTTTCAACCAAGAACTGCTTATAACTACACAATGACAACGTCCACTAGGGTTATAACAGAAAGTCTAAACTTTTATTTTGCGCAATAGTAGTAGTATTAATTTTAATCGTATTCTAACTCGTATTATTTTAGTTATGAGCAGCTTTCTGGTTGATATTATCATATTTTGTGTGTTCTTTTTTGATATTGTCAGTAATAACTAGCCCAATTTTATTTTGTTTTATGTTTTCCGCGCTCTACAGCTCTTAATTACAAGTATACTATTTATTAGTTCAGGTAGCCTAATACTAAGTGAACTATTGTCACCATAGAAATCTAAGTTGTATGACAAACTTGATGATTCTGACTTTCAAATTGTGAATTTTCCCTTTCTTAGTAGTAATATACCTACGTCTCCAGCTTATGGTACATACATTTCACAGTTAATTCGCTACTCACGTGCATGTGATTTATACACTTTCCAAACAGAGCGAAATTGCGGAAACAGAAGCTACTTAGCCTTTGTTAATATCGTCAATACAGAAATTCTACGGCCGACATCATGATTTGATAGATCGTTACAGTGTTTCGATATCACAAATGAGACTTGAATCTTTATTTAGATTTCTCGACTTACTAATTTGACGCTCCATGGAATTTACTTCTTTCCGGACTTTCCGACTTACAATGTGACGGTGCCGTGGACGAAGCAGGACATGCTTACCCTTCTACAGCACCTGATGTCACCCCGGTTTTTGTGGGGGTTCACATTGTAAGTGCTTTGGTTTTTGTGTCGTCTTGTTCATGTTTTTTGTCTTCTGTTTACATTATTCTTTAGTTTTTATACTGTCTTCTTGTCCGTTTTGTGGTTTTTCCGTTTCTGTGTTTCCAATTTTGCCTTGTCTACTTATTATGCCTTTCTGAACTTGGTCTTTCGGTATTCTATTGCCAATATCCCATATGACACACTTATTTTGTAAATTGTTTAATCTGGTTTTTTTCATAATGGGTTATATCCTACATCCTGAGGTATAAGTTCAATTAACCCTTTACATAAGTCAGGCTCCAAATATGACCCCTCTAATTACAAAGGAATTGCAATCGGGGACAACATTGGGAAGTTGTTTAATATAATTTTAAAGAATAGATTATCCAGATTTTTAAGCACAAGACATATTATACGACCAGAACAAATTGGGTTTATGGAAGGCTGTAGAACTAATGACCATATGTCTGTTTTAAGACCCCTTATTCAAAAATGTATGAAAAGTAACTCTAAGCCATTATATGCTTGTTTTGTTTATTTTAATCGAGAATTTGACTCGGAACCCAATCTACATCTTTTTTAATGAATTAAATTAATAGGAGTAAGTTCCAAGTTCTACAGTATAATTAATAATATGTATGATCATTTGTATACTTGTGTTAAGGTCGACAAACTTCGAACAGACTTCTGTAAATGTGGCTTAGGCGTAAGACAGGGGGACAAGCTAAGCTCTAATTTATTTAATTTTTTTTTGTAAATGATCTCCGAAGTTATTTTGATCATTCCTGTGACCCTGTTCAACTACAGTCGAAATCCATAAATACTTTATCATATGCAGATGCTGTAGTCTTGCTCTCTACATCTGTGTAAGGACTTAAAAATTGTGTGAGTTATCTGCTTTTTTAAATGACTGGAAAATGACAGCTGGAAGCTTCTCTCAAGATTTGGAAAGTAGAAGAAGGCCTATATTCCCTGCTCAAAGAATTTCCGAGATGGGGCAAATTTGGGGATAATTTATCTCGCGAAGCACGTAGAAAATTGGCAATTCGCCTCTCTTGCTGGCTCTTGCATCGGGGACTTGATATATCCTCAAAAGAAGAGGAATTGGATTGGACTTCGGTGCTCAAAAGAGTAAAAAAATTTTTCTCGCCAGAATACATTTCGTCTACCAGATTTTCCCCTTCGAAAAGAAAGAGAAAATTTAGCATGGACAAGGGCAAAATACAAAACGTCTACCGACCTAAATTTCAGCTTCTCCGGCCAAGGTAGACATTTTTTCCCCCACACATCCCAAAATATGGCCGCCGGCAAATAATATTAAAAATTTCTTCTACCCCCATAAATAAATGGCACAAGTCGAGATTTTCGAATATCCGGAAGCAGACGTGCGCGACCGGGTAGAAAGAAAGATGGTTATGGACGGGGCCTCGAAGAAGACGGAAAAGATTTTGGCGACCGTGGCGATGCGAAATTGCGAGACCAAAGTGGGCGACCTGGATTACAACAAGTACGGCACGAAGGGGCACGCCCTGCAGCCCATATCGGATTTTTTCGTGGATAATTTTATCGTCTCGCTGCCGGTGAACGAGCAATACGTCGAGGAGGAAGCCCCAGGGCAAAAGAAGAGGAATGGCCTATGCAGCTGGCAGAACAAGAAGGTAAGGAAAGTCTTAGACCAGATGGGCCTGGAAAAGATGGAGCTAAAGGCTAATGGGATTCGTGGGAGCCGGCAGACGTTTAAAATTGCTTGCCCGGACGAGCCCATCGAAAAAGTGCTGGACGCCCTTCGCACGGATATCCTAGCAGACCATGGGATCCGGATGCACGACGTGGACATAACTAGGGATTTTGCCGGCAGCTTCGATCGCGCCACTCTTCGCGACCATATGCTGGCCAACCATGGCTTTCGCATGCAAAATCGCCGGCACAATGCTATGGATTTGGACGATAAGTATGCCTTCGCAGACAAAGACGACGATATGGAGGAGGATGGCGAGGAAGCATCGGATGCCCCCACTATCCTGCGAAATACGAAAAGCGTGGGCGGCAATTGCCTTACGTATATGGATAAGTATGGTGGGCATCCGATCCGCAGCAAAGTCTACAATAAATTCGTGCAAAGCCTGGAAAGCGCATCCGTGGCCGGCAGCATGGGCTACCATCTTTGGGATTGGTGCAATAATCCAGGCAGCCGGCTAAGGGAGACTATTGGGCGAAGCTTGGAGCATGGACTTACCAGGGCAGAGGCCACTTTTTTACGACGTGGTCCCGACGATGCGGGATATCGAGAAAGTGCTGGGGCGATGGCAGGAATACGTCGTGGGAGATATTTGCTTTTCGACTCCGCCGCGGAAGCAGTGGGAGGCGCTGGCCGAGCAGGTAAAATCCAGCACCATGGTGGTCTGCAAAGAGACGAAGCAAATCCTCCTCGCACATTGGGCAAACCAATATACTGGGAAGGTGGGAGGAATCTTTCGAAAATGCACCCAAAAGGAAGAATTTGCCACGACCGTGCAGTGGATGGCGAGCGAGCTTACCTTCGACCTACCCATCCACATCCTTTACTTGCACGTGGATAAGAAGGAGGATATGCTCGAAATTGGCACCCGAAGCTTCCGAAAAGTAGGCGATAAGGATTCTCGCGTCCGTATGGTGGAATCGGTCCATATTTATAAGCATTGGGGCGAGACGGAAGAGGGGCCTCCAAAAATCCCAGAAGAGATGGGCATGCCTCCGATCGGCCCCCTAAATTTTTATATTGCCACCAAGCGGGCAAATAAGGGTAGTAAGCGGAGATTTGCCTTCGAAGAGCTGGAAATTATCCGGCATCCAGTCCTTATCGGGGAAAAGACGGCCGCCAAGAAGCTCGTGGACGCCAACGTCGTAGAGGAGAGAGCACGCTATCTTGCGGAAAAGATGGAGCTTCGTCGGCAGATCGCAGAGCAAAAGATGCTGGATAAGCTTCGCAAGGAAGAAGAAGAGAAGCGCCTCCAATGCGAATATTTGGTGCTTTACCAGGCCACCCCGGAGAAATTTGGGCCAGGCGACGTGGGCAAGACTTTCCAGGTGCACGCCATTGGGGAATCTTACGGCCGCTACGGCACATACTATTTTCTGCGCACCGACCAAGGCGTCTTCTATTCGGATCCGACCAGCAAACGATCGATCCCCAATATTTTGCGATATGTGCGCCAGGATACGCATAAGGGCCGCAAAATCTACTCCCTCCTCGGCAAGGAAATCTACTCCATAAAAGTGGAGGCGTGGCGAAGGGCAAGCCATAGCGGATATTATTATGCCGCCACCTCTCTCTCTGCCTCCTCGTGGCTAAAGCAGAAAGTCGACGAAAAGGAGGCGCTGCAGCAGGGAGACGGGGAGCCAGAAGAATGGCTTTGCTCGCAGGAGCCTCCAAACGATCCTTTCGCCTTGCGCACCATCGATTACCAAGGCAAGCCTAAGGATTTGGTTCGGCTCGAAAGCTTGGAGGCGGGCAGCACCATCGAAGTCGTGGGCATCTGCACGAAAATATTTAATCGCCGCGAGACCCACGTCTACCTGGGCAAGGATGGGAAATATTATCGAGGATCCTACTTTTCCATGCGGGAAGTGGGCGGGAATCCGAAGGGAATTTTTAGCTTGGTGCTTAAGGGACTTAGGATTACCCCCACTAAGGGCCGGGAGATGGCCGTGGAAATGGTAAAAAGCTCCTGCCCTGCTTAGACGATCGAGGCATCGCTATGGGGACGATCGAGGCATCGGGCCATCGCTAAGAAGCGTCCGATCCATCGCTATGGGGACGATCGAGGCATCGCTATGGGAGCGTCCGATCCATCGCTATGGGAGCGTTCGGACCATCGCTATGGGGAGCGTTCGGGCCATCGCTAAGGGGCGTCGGGACGATCGAGCCATCGCTATGGGGAGCGTTCGGGCCATCGCTAAGGGGACGATCGAGCCATCGGGCCATCGCTAAGGGGACGATCGAGGCATCGCTAAGGGGAGCGTTCGGGGCATCGCCCCATAGCCATACTTTTCGTATTCTGCCCAAGCGGAATGCAAAAAGTGCGGAAATAAATGGTCGTACCTAATTTTTTGCTGCAAGCTGCCGAAAGGCAAGAAGAAGCCGAGCGCAAAGAAAATAGCAGCAGATCCATAGCCAATCGATGCATCCCACGCACTCCGGAAAATCTCGCTTCGAATAAATCCAGGATAATCCACTTCCTTTGCGACGAGCCGTCCGAGCCGTCTGAGCCGTCCGAGCCAAAGCCCGAAATCTCTCCTCCTCCTCTTAGATTTACTGCGAATATTTTGCATCCAAAATTACTCCCCCCAGTCGAAATCCACGAAAATCCCATTCCATCCGTGCAATCGGTCTATACTATCTTGGATATCCCTATTTCTCCTTCTCCTCCTTCCCCTGCTCCTTCCCCTGCTCCTGCCCCCACTCCCCCCAGCCATACTTGCTCCCTGGCCAATCGCGGCTGCGGCCAAGTGTGGCAATTTACCAATGGCATCCAGTATGGCCTTACTCGGCGTCTTTGGGCGGATCGTGCCTAATCTTCATCGTCTCCAAATCTCCTTTCCCATACTTCTGCCCGCTTCGCCTCCACGCAATCCAAGGAGCAAGGGCCTTTGCAATCGCAGGGGATATCGAAATTGCAGTCGCAAAGATCCTCCATGCACTCGCACCCGTAAATTTTCGTCTTTGGCGGGGCGGGAGGAGGCTTATTCTTTGGTCGGCAAAGCGTGCATTCTTCGGCTAGGGCTTTCCTCTCTGCGCGCCCCATGGATCGAATATCCGCCTTTGCCATATCGAGAAGGGTAGTTTCGCCCGCTACGGGTGGCTGCTCCAAATCTCCATGCTGCTCGTATAGGGTCTGGGCCGCAATCGCCACCACCATCCTCCCTCTCCTCGCAGCCGGATCGCCAAGGGCTTCCTGCCGTACGTATCCTGCACGCATTTCCAGCAAAAGATGCACGAGCTGCTCGAATTTCTTGCCATCTAGCGGATGTAGGGGAGGGGGGATTGCAGGCTTTCCGTGGCGGGCAAAGCGATCCAGCAGCGTAAGGGCTGGCAAATAGTGGCGAATGGGTCCCCGTCCCGGATCTTGCGGCTTGGATTTTTCCAGCTTTTGCCAGCGATCTTCGTCCAGGTGCATCTCCTCCAAAAATATCCGAGCAAAGTCCCCAAAGTAAAGGTAGGACTCTTCCCAATCGGCCTCCCGCATGTATAGCCTGGGGTAGGTATATCCAAAAAGTTCGCAGGAGGAGGGCAATTCCCGCCGATATATGGGTCTTCCCAGCAGGCGCATCCATACCTCCTTGCCCCGCTCATCCCGATCGTCCGGAGTGTGGGTAAATAGGCTTTTTGCAGCGACTCGCATCCGTAATTCCATCTTTTATACGTCCCTTTTCCGGCATGCCTGCTATGGTTTTCTATTTGGGAATTTGGGGAAATCTGGGGAAATCTGGGAATCTGGGGAATTTTGGGGGATCTGGGGGGAAAATCCGGGGGGTCGTGGGGAAAATTCGCAGTGCGGAAAAATTTTTTTTACGAAGATTTTTCTAGCAGATTTTCCGCTGGAAAAATTTCCGCCGCACTTTGACTTTCTCTTTATGAGTAGAATCCTGAGAGCTCTTACGGGATCCCTTCCCGAAGACTCTCTTTCGCCATCGGAAGCGACGATCTTGGCTTCTTGCCGCGAAGTAAGAAAGCGCGGCGGAAGCGTGGTGAATCTCTCGGCCTTCACTCCCCAGAAACTGAGAGACTACTTGCAAAAGGTCTGCGTCGCCTATCGCGCCCTCCTAAAGGAGTCAGGATCCCATTTGGGGCGCTATATCGCAATTCTCAGCCACCTAGCAGAGATTGCCGAATGCGAGCCAGATCTCGAGCTTCAGACCATCCAAGAGCTCGCCTCATTCACCATTCCAGAATAAATTGGGAAGGATTTCAAGCAAGATTTTTTAGTGCCTTCGGGCACCCAAAAATCCTACTTTGCCCCAGCCCCGCTTAGTCCAGCCCACTCTGCCCAGCCTTTCCCTAATATTCCATAATTTCCTCAGCGGATCTCTCGCCCTCTGCCTCCATAATTTCCTCAGCGGATCTCGCTGCCTCTGCTTCCATAATTTCCTCAGCGGATCTCTCTCCCTCTGCCTCTCCCTCTTCTTCCGTCGGATAGCGATATTCCATAATTTCTTCCTCGATTCTGCTAAATGGCTCAGAGATCGAGCGCGATCTAGCCTCCTCATTCCATCCAAGCACCAGCACTTTGCCCTTTTCCACGCCCCGATATTTTGCGAGAGATTTTCCACTCCAAAGATCTAGATCTGGGCCCCGATTCACCACGATAGCAGTCTCGCATCCCATTCGTCTGCAAATTTCTGCCGCTTGAAAATAATCCACTCCGCCAGCGATCATCACGAAGCCTCGATAGATCCCTGAAGTCACGTAGAGGCAAAGATCGTCGGCCACGTTGAAGCTCCTAAATCCCGTGATATCGACTTCGCCGGGCCTCAGCGCGTATTTTGGAATGGGCGCCGCTTCGCCGACCACGATGCTATAGGGCCCGGCAGCATCGCCCAAAATTTCTGGCAGCTGGGAAGGCGCCACGGTAAGCAAGCCATTTGCTAGCACTATTGGTCCTACGGTAATGGCAGCAAAGTAATCGGTATCCGAGATGGGGAGGCCTCCGGAAAGAATTGGTACGCCGTCCTTTAATCGAATATCTCGCGTGCTAGAAATTTGGAAAGCTGCGGAGCTTGCTTCTCTTGCGACGCGCAGCGGAGTCGAAATTAGCGAATGGTGCCCAAGAAATTCGCCGTAGGGATAAGCTACGATGCCGCTCGAGGAAAGCGCGAGCACGGCTGCAATGCTCCAATATTCTTCCGGAAGGGGCACGTAAGATCCCCGCGAGCCGGTGGGGTAAGAGAAGCCCCATAGAGAGCCCGGCTTTCCTCCGAGAATTTTGGAATCGAGGTGGATGCCCACCTTGCTCATGATGATATCGCGAGAAAGGACCAGGCTATTTGCAGCGTCGGAATCCCATTGCATGATCTGCCCTGCCAATCGCATATCCCGCACGCCAAAAAGAGTGATTCCCAAATCGAGCGTCTTAAGAGGCCGCGGCCGCGGAGGCTCTCCCGTAGTGGCAAGAAGCGAATATCTCCACGACTTGAGGTAGGTCGGAAGCGCGGATTCTTTTGCCTCAAATCGAATGGTGGCGACGAGCCTAAATCGGTTTTTGGAAGGAAGAATTTCCTCCTCCAAAATTTCTCTGATGTCCCCCTTCTTTGCCATTCCCCTGCCAGTTTGGGAAAGAATTGCTTTTGCAAGGCGCCGCTCGTTGGTCGGCAGAAAAGAGTAGGGCTGCATGGAATCGGGATCGCTCATCATCTTTTGCACTCTTGCCCTGCCGCATTCTGAGACGTTAAGAGTCGCAGGATTGCAGACTTCGCTTCCGATCTTGCTATAGCGCGCAAATTGGTAGAAAGCATTGCGGGAGCGCGAAAGGCTTGCATCGGATCCATCGATGGCAAAGATATCGTCGGAGTGGCCCCTTCGAATCAAGGTAGGAATCTCTTCTTCCAAGAAGTAGAGATTTTTGCCATCCCCAGTGCGGATATAATGGCCTCTCGCTGAGCAGACTCTGATCATGGCACGGAAATATTCTCCCGGATCGCGCCAATTTTCCGCTCCAAATCCCTCCACGCCAGTAAATTTAGTGATCGGCTTCCAATGCTGCGTGCCTTCTCGCAATACTGAGGCATGGGGATTTGCAAGGAGGTAGTCGCGTGGCCGCATGATGGCAGTGCCGTAAAATGCTCTGCAAAATTCGTCCAGGGCCGCCACGAGAGGCGCAAAGTAGGCGTGGATATCGCTGGTAAATTCGGTGGGCAAAAGCACGGAGAGGGCCTGGTAAAGGTGAAGAATGGTGAAGTAAAAATCGAACGTATTGGCATAGGCGGGATCGGCCACGATTCGCTGCACGAGATTGCGCTCGGATCGAACGAAGCCCTTTACCATGGAGGTTGAGGCCACCATGATCGTGCTATCTGCTCTGCTTGGCGAGACGTAAATTCTTTGACGATAGGTCTCATCCTTGCTCCGATGCAAGGCGGCGACGCAAAGGCCAAAATCTATGATCTTTACCATGAAGTCGCCAAATTTGGTGAAGATGAAAGTGGGATTTCCGTCGGGCGAATATTCTGCGGGCACGGCATATTGGATAATCTTCTTGCCCGCCAGGCTTTCGCCGCGATAGGAGGACGAAGATTTTTCCTTGAGCATTACGTTGCGAAGGTGGGTATCCAAGTGGGAAAGGCCCAAAAAAGTCTTGAGCATGCAATGCTGGTAGGCGTATTGCATGAGAAGGGCGAGGAGAGTATCTGGATCTTTTACGAATTGCTCATGGATTGGATTATCTGGGCGAATGGCTCGATGCATCTCCGTCTTTGCTGCTTCCATAAGAAAGGCTCCCGCATTGCCAGTCGGAGAAGAGCTGCAATGAGCAAAGCCAAAATATTTTGCAGCGAAAGGTGCCACGCCCATATCGTAAAGATGGCTCGTCATGCCGCCAAAAATCGCCTCACTTAGCGGATCCTTAAAAAAAAGACCTACGAGGCCCGTGAGAGTATCATGGTCAAGCTCCCACGTGAGGGCATGGGCGGAATTATTGAATCCCTTTAAAATGACCTTTTCTGAATCGCTTTCAAAGGTCTTGCGCTTCGTATAAGTGAAGGTCGCGACTTTAAGTGAGCGGGACTTTCGCATGCCTGCGGGCATGCCTTCCTCAGAAATTTTGGGAAATCCTACGGTGCCGACCCCTCCCTTGGTATGGGATTGGATGAATACTTTCCCTTCCTTAAAAAGCTTGCAAAAATCTACGCTTTTGCTCAAGTGGGGATTTATGAGCTTATCGCGCGCAAATCTAAAGAATTGGCGCGAGCTCACTTTTCCCGCTGCAAGGGTGGGAAAGATTCTCCATAAATCCGCGAGAAAAGATTCTGCTGAATTCGTCCTAGCGACTGAAAACTCGTCAGGCTCCATATTTTATTTTT
>JAOXYJ010175818.1:0-10602 GCA_028566555.1 Lithophaga nigra
CAGGAGACGCTTACCCTGTCGACGCACCCGGTCTCACTCCTTATGGAGTTCATGCGATCACGTCCAATTAGTTTCTCCATATTATGTATTCCAAACGATTTATGAATCTGGAATTTCGGTATACTACGCTTCCTTGTACTTTAGAATAGTTAATAAGATAGGTTTTTATGCCATCAAATCTTCCACTTGTTATTTCCATGAACCTTTCAGATAACTTTTATTTAAATAGCATTTTATCAGGATCAAGGTCATGATCAGTCAAATAAAGCTTGAACATTACATTTCAAGTAAGAAGTGTGGAGGGTGCGTTAGAGGCGGAACCTGCAACTTTTGAAAGGGGGTTTCTGCCTGGGAAAGAGGGTGGTTCCAGCTTTATTTTCGTCTATTTTTTGTGATTAAAAAAATTTTCTTAAGAAAGGGGGGATTCCAGGAATCTGCCACTGGGGGTACTTTTTGCCAATGCAGTTGTAGGCAAATTCAAGTGATTGATCATGATATGAGATAATCATGACCTGTAATGAGAGCATTTATTTTTCTCAAACATTAAAGAAAGTTTGATCTAGAACACACATTTCGGAATAATGTTATTTTAAAATTGTAGGAAGTTGATTAACAGTAAAGATATAATAACAATCTATGATACCAAATTTAGTGCATAATATTCGCATTTCGACAAACAATGTCTCATCAGTTGTGCTCGAGTCCTACAAATATGGAAAACAAAACAACATCGAAAAGGTTGTAGAGCAGACGAGCAAAAAGTTAAAGTAAAAAACCAGCTAAGGACAGAGCTATGCATGCGGAAGGTACTCCTTAGTTTCCTAAATGTCACTTTAAGAGATGTAAGGGTGCGCCAGTCGTATTATCAGCATTATTTCTAAAATAGACCTAAAAGGTTACCAAATGATTCATTCAGTGTGTTCTGGGTATCATAAAAATTATTCACAGTGACTTAAATTTATACACCAATAAAATATTTTTATACCAGGGGATTTTTGCAAAATCTTCAGTGAATTTTTCTTTACCATCATTCTAATTTGTTTGTTTTATTGTGGTTGTACTCGTTTTAGGTAATGAAAACAGCTGAGAAAAAAAAACTAAATATCTTAGACTAGTTGGCTGCAAAGGAAACAGCAGATCATCGAAACAATGTGATGCCTACAAACAAGAGCAACAATTTGCATCAAAGTTTGTTTTTGTGTGTTATTTTTCTATAGAAAATAAATAATTTAAATAAGGTTTTTATTTATCATTTCTCAATGAGATATCAGCGGCATATCGAAACGGCATTTTTAACAATCTTTTCCATCGTCAAAAACTTCCGTATCATTACATGGAATATCTGAATTCTTAGTAGCTTGACATGATGGCGGTACGGTGCATCCGATGTCCTCGGTATGAAATTCTGCATTGCCTTCAGGTTTGACTGAAAAAATAATATTCATAATTATACATTTTTCCGTTTCAAACAATTTGTGAAGACTGAGATGAAAAATACACATGATCGTATTTGATCATTTTTTAACCGAGGAAAATTTAGAACGATATTTCCAATCAATTATTTACTACAGAGAATGCACACTGGATGGGACAATTGACTGTTGCTGAAATCATGGACCCGTTGTATCTACAGGTGATCACTTTTCTCTTGTTGTAACTGTAGGTAAAGTGTTTAATGAATTCAGAGATCAGTGAAAACCTATATAAAGCATTTAATGAATTCGAAGACCCATGAAACCCTCTATTTAGATTTTTTTGTACTATCAAACAACTTCGAATTTTACATATTAGAATTGTTTTCAAGATCTTACATAATTATATTTCATTTTATTTCGTTCAAAAGATGAATTTCCATGATGAAGCAGACAACATCTAAGAGTGTCATTCTTTGTTCTGATTTTGCATTCCTAATGCAACCACAAAATTATCGTGACAGTGAAGCATTATTGTGATGCTATCACAAGATACTTGTTTTAATTTGATTCACATTGTGCAAATATATTCATAATTACAAGTGACATGAATCCTCTGCGTCATCTTTGAACCATCACACATTTTGCAAAAGTCTTCTAACTGATCAGTGGCTGAAAGAAAAATATTGCATTAAAAGCACATCAAACACACATATTGATAATCATCAACGGTCCATTGTGACTATAACGAACTTTCATTAAATATTGCTCATAATGACAAACTTTGGGCAAGTTGGGTAAATTCCAGTAATGAAGTTATGTACGATGTGGTGTTCTATCACAGACTTAGAAAAGAGACACATGGAAAATTACACTTAGTCATGTACATCAAGACCTTTTCAAATTCAAGCTGTTCTGAAGCAATTTTAGTTTTCACTAGTAAAAAGATTGTTAGGTTTTGTATAATACTTTGATATACATATTTTCTATTTATCAAGATTGCCTTGACGAGGATAACTCTTATTTTGATGATATACGCAGTTAAGTTATCAAAACTTTTTACGATTAATGGTACACACAGGTCGGGGAGCTCACCCTGTCGACGCACTAATCATTCACAGTTATTGTGTATGAGGAGAACGTTTTGTCGATATTAATGTAATATTTGTATCATTTTGTGAAAAGAAAAGCTCTCTTGTTAGTCAAGATGTCTGTTTCACCGCTGTTTTGTTTGTGGGGAGTTAATTTTGGCCTCTTCCGGTGGTTTTTCTTATTCTTATAATCTTGTCATCATTTACGGCCATTGCTTCTTTTGCTGGTATATTTTAGTGACTCTGGTTTTGAGGAGGAGTTTATGCTATAAATTCTTTTGTTTTGTATGGTTTTTGTTTTCGTTCTGTTTTTGTTTTTTTTATTTGTTTGTTGGTTTTTGTCGATGTTTGATTGGTTGAATGTTGCTTTTATCTTTTTTTATTTATTTTATTTATTTATATTTTTTTTATTTTTTGGAGGGATGGGTTAGTGACTGGTATTTTGCTTTGTTTTGTTTGCTTGTTGTTTGCTTTCTTTCTTTCTTTATTACGCTGAATTGTTGTTTAATTATGCTTTATTATTGACTCTATAATCTCGTCTTTAACTGTTTTGGTAATAATTCTGTGAGTCGGATATACTACATGTTTGTATATGGGCCATAAATAATTATACAATAGTTACTTGTGTCCAGGGCCGTATCCGGATGTATGGACTGCTCAAGGGCCATGATGTGGGCCGAGGGCAGTCCATATATCCGGATACGGCACTGTACACAAGTAACCTTTGTGTTTATTTCATTGAAGGAATAGTTTTTCAAATGCATGTTTGTGTGTATATGTAAGAATATCTCCTTATTGTACTGGAGAGTCAATACAGGTATTATTCTGCAGATATTCCTGTAGGTTTGCATAGTTTTTACTATGGATTTGTATCAGATTTCTGTAGGCTGGCACAGCGGCCATTGTCCTGTTGTCGTATGCCAATTATTCCTTGTCGTGAGTATGTTTTATTGAAGAAACGTAACTCTAATTCTATTCTGAGCGGTCCATACCAGTTTCCATACCTGATATAGCCCGACCGGTCCAATATCGGATTTCGATATGGACCGGTAGCGTTTGTACTAAAAAATAGTGTATACCATATGATCACTTTTACGCCAATAGAAAATACTGTTACAAAACTGATATAAAATAATGGTTGATAAATCAATTTATCTAGATGGATATTTGATTACCTACCTAGAGAGCCAGATATACAAAATCCCTTTCCTGAGATATCAGCACCGCAAACTGCACCAGAGCCACAATTCAGTGTTGTACATGGATGAACTTGTGCAAACAGAAAAATATTTGTGTACGTATGTGAGCAAATATATACATTTACTGCCATTGCTAAATTTTTTAAATTTTCGTTTCGTTTTTCCATGACAGCTTAGAATGTTATCTATGGTGTTATAGAATATCTATATATTATAAATTTATTAAATACTCATTGCGAGACGTGTATTTTAATAAAAATTGCAAAAAGGGCAAAAATTTAGATGAAATTGGATGATGACTATAAATGTGCATCTTTATACATCTTATTGCCTTTAAAAAAACTATCAAATGAAAACAGTATCATGGGATCATCATATAAGATGTGTTACCCAACAAAACGAAGGAAAGACACAAAAAGGTTTCAGGAAATACCTTGGCTATCGAATAAAATACTATCAACTGATATGCTACCGCAAACTGAAATATGCTATTTGCATAATATTTGCTTGAAATTTGGTAGTCATGATGTTGCGCATGCTCAGCGGCCTTGCAAAACACGTTAAGATCAATCAGAAACATTCAGAATAATGACGTTCCCATAATTCCGTTTTATCTCTTAATAGATACATTCTTCATATTCTCATATTGTCTTCATAACTAGAAAAATTCGTGGTATTTCAAATTATCTGCTCAAGATAAGGGAGGCTGGGTAAAACCAAATGTTAGACTAAAAGGACAGGGCGTGATCCGATTGACGGTAAACATGTAACTATCTCTCTTTGCTAAATTATTGTTATCTCCCTTACCTAGCTTGGCGAAGGAAAATTTGATCTCCCTACCCACTTTTATACTAAGTCTACAGCAACCTCAGAAACTTCATGACCTTTAGACAATACAGAAAACGCTGTCACACACTCACACATACACACATTTGTGGACAATATTATTTCTGTTTTTCAATTTAGATATAAAGAAAGCACAATTAAAAGCATAATTAAAACTAACTAACTAGAGGCTTCCAGGAGCCTGAATCACTCACCTGGCAAAAATATGC
Organism: Lithophaga nigra; assembly: GCA_028566555.1. NCBI lineage: Eukaryota > Metazoa > Mollusca > Bivalvia > Mytilida > Mytilidae > Lithophaga > Lithophaga nigra. The sequence goes on from JAOXYJ010175818.1 coordinate 4,758, forward strand.
CATCAGCTACATTGACAGCCATCTTTCACACATTAAGTATGAATGTGATCAGGTTCGATCAAGATCCACTAAGTGGTTTCAGAAAATACTTTTAAAACACAAATACAAAAAAATGGTAAAATCATTTAAGCAATAACCCCTATAAGGCCTCAATTGATGATTTTCATCACAATTTCCTTGCTGATCATTTATGCTGTTTACAGTTTTTCTCTAGGTATTATAGTTTTCAAGATAATAGCCAAAAAATGCAAAAATGTGTAAAAATAGTGATTCAAGGACAATATCTTCTATAAGGAGTCAATCGATGATTTCTGTCATGTTGACTTATTTGTAGATCTTGTCATGTTGACTTATTTGTAGATCTTGTCTTCTTGACCATTTTTGCTGTTTATAGTTTCTATCTATTATAGTAGCAAAGAACGCATAAACAGGTAAAAATAATCATTCAAGGGCAACAACTGCTTTAAAGAGTCGATGGAAGATTTCGGTCAAGTCCCCTTTATAGATCTTTTCTTGCTGATAATTTTTGCTGTTTACAGTTTCTTTCTACTATTATATTTTTCAAGATAATAGCCAAAAACGTGAAAATGGATATCAGCCATCATTTATATATCTTGTCTTGCTGATAATTTTTGCTGTTTACAGTTTCTCTCTATTTATTATAGTTTTCAAGATAATAGACAAAAACACAAAAATAGGTCGAAATAATCATTTAAGGGCAGCAAATGGAGTCGACAATCGGAACACGTTCGGCACTTTCCGCCTAGGTCGTAAAGAGACCTCCTAGGTAAGTGTATGAATATAGACAAATTTTTGTCCAAATGTGACACGGTTTGCCTGTTTATACAGCAACAGGATGTCACTGTGAAGAAATCGAATACCACATAATTTATTTAACTATCTATAAATACCATGCCATCAATTTCAGTTGAAGTGGGTTAAATTTTTTATATACGTTTCAAATTCCGTGAAACTCTTAAAAAGTGTCAATTTGAACCGACAATAGCGTTCATTTCTTAATGTATATGTAGAATTCTCTATGGATGTTGATTTGGACTTAAATATTTGATACATCTACAACATCAGGACCAAAATTAAATGCCAGGCATTCAAATAGGTAGAAACACTGGACAGTCGTCACGACGAGTGTTTGAAAAGCCGTCAGATGTAGCTAGCAATTGTTCAATGCAAGGGTCTGTTCTGAACATTCGCCAACTTTTTCGATGACCAATGGCTTTTAAATCATTTAAAACAGGCTCCTAAATTTCAAAAATCTCACCAGCTTTTTTAACAGCTTTCAAGTAATGATTATAAATTTCTAAAATGCTCCAAAAAAGTGGGAAAAATAAAGGAAGAAAAATGGATACCCAGTTGCTAAACTGCTTTCAGTCGTCATCCAGAGATTGATAATTGAGTTGTCAACAGTTGATAACAAGTGTTCAAAACGGGCTTTCAGTTTGCAAGTTTTGTGCAAGCTTTTATTTTACTTTCGTCTTAAAAAAATATTTGTAAAGTGTGAAAAAAATTGCTTCTATTTGAATTAAAATTAAGGTAACAATTTGTTCTAATAAATATTTTGAATATGATTAAACAAAATATATCATTTTTTTATCTTTAATGTATTATTCATCTCTGATTTAATGAGACTCACCATCACATTTTTTCAACAATTTTTTAAATCTTAGTGTTAATATTACAGAAGTGGTATTTTTGACAATGAGTTTACAAATTATTTGTCAAAAATATGTTTTTGTCTGTTAAATTTTCCACCTAAATATTCTTAATATAATAATTTTGCATATTAGTGACAATGCTTAAAATATGTATTTGCAAATAAGATGTCATACCAATAAAACTGACTGAACTCAGCTTTTGTAATGGGAGACTATATAAATTGTACTGAATACCTAAAATGTCCTTACTTATTGTAAGATGGTGAACGGAAAAGCACGGATACCCTATTTTCTCATGATATCATTTTAATGTGTATTCTTTTAGCAATTTATATCTAGATTTTCAGAATTTTTCATTGACTGTAAATAAGAGTTTTCTAAAATATATTGCATCTTCAAAGAATTTTCCTGACATTATTCATTATACCTTAAAGAACCAGGTTATATTTGTTGGACAGGACATACCTCTTAAACAGCCATGAATGCATCAAAAAAGGTCAGAAAACCGAAGGATGCATCAATAAAAATCGTGAATCGAGGGACGCAGACAAAATCCGGATTAAGATAAATACAAACAGACAAGCATTAAAGACACAATAAGAAAAAACTAAAAACGAGGATGAGCAACAAGGACCCCAACAAAAACATGAGGTGCACTCAGGTTCTCCGGATGAGTAAGCAGTGTATGCCTCTAATAAGACAACGCTGTATTGCCCACTGCCAGGTCGTTCGAGGAAAGGAAAGACGAAACTATGGCTCAGGAAAGATCTGATATCATTTGGAAACGGATATCCCATAACAATCAACCAGTTCGTGGTGACAGCCATAGAATTTTTGAAGGGATGATTTCAACCTGGGAGTAACATACCCTTGTTTTAGAAACTTATTTGTCAGCAGTTGAGCACCGTCCAGAAAATCATGGTACTGATAACTTTTTTAATCTAAGATATCAATGTGTATACAAAAACCTAAATTTGGGTCAAATCAAAATGAATTCTATTTAATACCATTTCAAGGGGTGATCTAGTTAAAATTAAAGCTCATCGAAATCTACTGACAAGATGTTTACCTTCACAGTAGGATCCTGACCAGTCACCATTACAGGTGCATATAGCAGTTCCATTCGAATCGACCCTACATGTTCCATTATTTTCACATCGACTGTTATAACAGGGTGAGACTAAAACAGAAGTATAGCGGTGAGAAGACGTATTGCACACTGGTACTGGACTAAATAATAATTTTCAGTACAATGTTTTCTGTGTAAGTGTAAGATCGACCATTTTTCTGTTCCAAATCCGTACATATTCAGAATATATACCTATTAAGGTAACAGATACGTATATTGTTTTTATAGTTTTAGAGGTGGTAATTCATTGTCGTAATCGATGACACACTTTGTTAATTGTAAATGTGCGTATCGAATCCACCCAGTCTTAATTGCAAAAACTGCCGAATAATTCTTTAATATACAATTATAGACTTACAGTGAGGTCAATACATAAATTTATAGACCTAAAAATGTACATTGACCAAGAACGCAGTCCGAGGTCAATATATTTTTTCAGGTCTATATATCCATGTTTTGACCGAAAGTGTAAGGCTACAATTGTTTTATCATTATTGACATTGTTCTTTGTATTTTGCTTCATTCCAAAACAGAACGTCATTATTCAAGCTGAATGACGTTTCCCCATCATATTAACTTGACGTTACTAATTATAAACGTCATATTGACTCAACGTTACTTAATATGGAAACAACCAGTCAATACGGTAATTTATATCACGTCATGTGATGTCAAAAGGACCAATCAACCTCCTGAAAAAAAAATATTATAAAATGATAATACTAACAATAGCAATGTATAAAGCATTAGGTAAAAGCATAATATATAAAGCTTTAAAGCGTTACATGATTTTCAATTAATGATGTCAGTAAGACAAAGTTTGATTAAGTGCATAATAAATTTTGTTAATTAAAAACGAATTCTGCTAATTGAGGAAAACTTACCCTGTCGACGCACTTTGTCTTACTGTTCTACGGTCACGTCCAACTTGTTTCTCGACATTGTATATTCCTAGGGGTTTTATAAATCTGGAATTTCAGTATGCTAAGCTTCTATGTACTTTCTACCTGAATCATCGTACCAAGATAGTGTCTATGCGATAATGTGGTAACATATTGTTCAGCAATTTCAAAAGCAACTTGTCAGTTATTTAATGTAAATACACTTTCGCACCGATTGGTAATTTCATTTTTGACTAGAAGTTTACCGTTTTAAATGATTTAACAGACTGTCATTAAATGGGATTGTCAGAAAAATGTTAAAGTATACATGTAACAATTTCTTTAAGTATGGCCATTTGTTATACTGGAATTTCAAATTGAATGAAATCCATAAATAGAAAAGTTATCATGCCACTACCTTTAATTAAATGTCTGTACAAAGTACAAGGAAGCCTTTGAAATATACAATATCGAGAAAAGAATTGGACGTGATTGTATGAACTATATAAGGAGTTAAACCGGTCTCGTCGATAGGAAAAGCGGTTCCTGCTATGCGTACATCACCCGTCATGCGAAAAACTTATGTCCAATAAAACGAAAGTCTTGCCACGGAATAAGGTAGAAATGGAAGCAGATATATCAAACCTTACTGCATCTGGAACTTTCTATAGCACTTACCATAATCTTAACAAAGCTTACTTGAACAATAGTATCCACTCCATTCACCATTACATGTACAAGCTGCCTTAAAATTAGCATCAATATAACAAGTTCCGTTGTTCTCACAAGGGTTAGAAGAGCATGGACTCACTAAAATAGAACATTTTAACTGAAAAACACCTACCCGCTGAATTAAGTAGATTTGTGCAACATGAAGGACTGAATTACAATTTATGATATTTTTACTACTAGTATTTCTTTACTGCATAGGTCCCCCATTGCTGAGCTATCAAGGTCGCTAACTGATGGCCAATAGCTACCACTGATAGTGTGGGTTTTTTCGTGTGCTAGGTGTTCACTCGCCTACCCAAGGTCGATGTTTCCCGATTTAGATTGATAGCTACCTAGGCTTTCCTCCATTGACTAGTTTGGTATTCACAATAAAGCTTAAATTTGCTGTTTGGATGATAAATACCAACAAACAACCACTCGTATACAGAGCACAGAATGTGTAATGCATATGTACAATGTATTTCCAAAAGAACTGAACTGAACAAATTAAAATCCATTTATATATGTAAAAAGCTGGGGACGGATTACGGATCAAAACTATCAATTAAACACCTTTAGAAAGTTATATGGTATATTTTATACTTATGTTTACAAAATGACATGACCAGTTATGTGAATATATATGTATATATAAAAAAATCAACATCAAGCAGAAATGAAAACCAGCTGAATAACTCTGCATCAAGTTGTCCACACTCCTATGTTTCGTTGTATTTAATCAAACGTGTTATTTCTTCAGTGTGTATGCGTTATAAGTACTCTTAATATAAAATAATTATATGCTAAACATTTGTAAGTTTAATTTTAAGTTACCTAAGATTTAATAATCTTTTCCAGGGTATGGAGGAGGGAGGAGTTTATATCTGCAAGTTCGCACAGTTATTGTTAACAGATTACGTCCCTTTACAACCAATTCCCAATCTGTGGTAATAAAAATTTCCACATGTGCAAATATAGTCCTGAGCCCGTCGCGGCTTCTTTTAACTAATGTCCTTTTACCTCTCAGGGGATTAATTCAAAATATTTTGATCTATTTCTATCATACCTTCACAGTTGGTTCCCGAGTAGTCTCCTGGACATGAACAACTGTAATTTCCTGATTCAACTGCCATCTGACATGTTCCATTATTCTGACAGGGGAAACTTTGACATGGTGATTCTAAAATAAATGTTAAAAATAGTCCTTTTGTCATCCGTGATACAATCATCAGCATAACTGTGTATGCTAGAATTTTAGAAAATGTTCTGAATACTTAGTATGTACTCTCAATTAATTTATTTCTCCAATAATTAAAATAAGGATATTTTATGCCACAGCTCATTATAAAGAAATGTTTAAAGCTCTTGAACAAGTTCTTAAGGATGTTCGCTGCTGAAGTTCAAAATAACTACATTTTCCTAAATTGGTTATTTTTCACAAGTTAATGTGT
>JAOXYJ010175929.1:0-10602 GCA_028566555.1 Lithophaga nigra
AACTCGTCCGTCGGATGGGGACGTAAAATCCGAGGTCCCGTGTTGGGAGAATGCCACGCTGTCTGCACGCTAAAGAACCCTTGTAACAAGCTCATTACGAGTGGTCCTTAGGTGACCGGTTACAAGGCTAAATTTCCCGCCCTACACATCTGTCCCCCTTTTCCAGTGGCAATCAAAATTACCCGCCCTTCTCCCGGTCGACCCACTTTTCAGATACTACGAATTGGTATATTGTAAACTTGTTCTCGTCCTGAATATGCATGAAAAATTTGCTGCTGGCCTGGGCGTTAAACAAACAACAATCAATCAATAAATACATCGCCATGTAGACTTTAAAAAGAAACCTACAGTATCTTATTATTCAACCAGAAGCACATTGAAAAAATACATTCCAAACACGAAAGAGGACGAAAAATATTGATACCAATACACCTGTATAATAATACGCTCAGTCAAACAGCAGTGAAGGTAGCCGGTTTAGGGAAAACTTATTGTCGATCCGTTATGATTTTATAATTAGTATGTTCTCAAAATGTTCCTTCCGTTGCACGTTTCAAAACATTTGATTAATTCGCACAAACTCTCTTCAGATGTGTGATGTTTTCGTAGATTTCAATCCAATGTCATGCTATTTCAAAACTATATTAGAATCTTCCATAGTGTTTGCTGGGTAAGTTCGAATTAGTAGGAATAAATTGGTTTTTTTCAACGTTTCTTTTTTTTCACCTGAAAAATTGTAATTGAATTAAAGATCTGCTTTGCAAGACTAAAAATTTAACAGTTTTCATAATTTTTATTTTTTTAATTTGATATAAAAAAATTTAAACTTTTCTGTTCAAGACTTGTCTTTGGAGACGGCGCTTTTCTGATTTTTTGTACAGATTTGTTGGAGGTATTAACACGTTGGGAAAATTTGACAGATTTCAATTTTACTTGAAAAAATTTATTCATATATATAATCAGGTTTTCTACATATTAACACAATAAAATAACAGCAGTGAGACATGAAGCTTTTTTTGACTGAGAGTAGAGAACGAGCAAAAAACCTCATACTGTGTCTAGCAGCTGATATTTTACAATATCTACATAAAGAAAATCTTATAATTGATTTGTGGTATTCTCTTTTCTTCATTTGAACAATAGCGTTTCTATAGGTTATGCAAGCTAATCGGAAGTAAACTTGATAAGTTCGAGCCAAACATTGTGACATTTTTGACGTTACAAAGCCGCGATATGAGGGCTATTGAACGGCTGACCAAGATGAGATAGCATAGGGAAATACGATAAAAAATTGTAATCTAAACGCAGAAAATCCCTTTCTATCTCTATATTACCTCTATTGGTTGATTGATTGATTGATTGATTGATGCTTAACGTCCAGTGAGCGATTTTCTAGCTTTATTCAGGACAAGAACTAGTAAATAAACAATCAATAGAGGGAAATGGGATGTGTCAATGGTAATTTTGACTGCTACGACAAAAAGAGGATCGGATGGGTAGGGACGGAAAATTTAGCATTGTAACTTACCAATTACGGAGCACTCGTGAAGAGTTGTTACAAGGGTTCTTTAACGTGCAAACAGCACTAATACGGGACCTCAGATTTAACGTCCCAATCCGACGGAAGGATTGTGCACCGGTATTTGTTACCCTGCACAACTACGGGCAGTTCGTTTAGGAGGAGTTCTACCCGCAAGCTGGAGAAGCTAGGTCCAATTTTTATACCCGGGGTTTCTTCGCAGCAGCTGTGTATTTATTATCCCGAATAACCACGGACAGTCCGTTTAGGAGGAGTTCTACCTTCCCCTCCCCAAGCTGGAGAACCTATGTTCTATTTCTATACCCTATGGTTGCCTCGAGGTAGGAGGCTGTATTGCCTGGAACGTCATTTTGTTTCAAAATGGCTTATATGCAAATCCTCACAAACTGTCATTTCTTGATATGCTTAAAAAATAATTTGATCCTAAACCAAACAAATATGACATGCGAAAGTCACATGACAGCGAAAAATCTAGTATCGCGAGGAAATGCTAGGTCCGTTGGAGAAATCTAGAATCCTGTCTAGAAGTTTTATGATCAAGAAAAAATTACAATCATCACAAAACCGAGCAACTAGTTCTGTTCCAATGCACAAGTTCAACAGAACATAAAATATTCCTTTTCTTCTATACGATGCTAAATGAAAAAATACAATATACTTTGAGATGGCGAGCTTGCATGTCCAGTCATCACATTAAATAACAAACAATGAACATTACAACAGATCTATGAATTTTGCATGTAAGATGTTAAGCCAAAATAAAGTCCTATTCTCTGTAGACAACTAATAACATTCTGCACAATCTACAAAATATAAATGAAAATTATTAGAATAAAACATACGAAGTCCACAAATAAAATTAATGCTTCATATACCGGGGAATGAAGAAAATATTCTCCCTTAACAAATACGGATAAATCTACCCTTACGTATTAATACGCGAATAACTGAACTAATTTACCAATGTACCGAAAAGAAATTCATTTTTCTGTACGTGATATCAGATTATTCGAACGGTATATCTAGAGTTCTCAAGCTACTATGATACAGGATTCGTTATTTTTAAAATTCACAAGGAAATGCCAATCGAGATTCAAAGTTTTGTAGAGAGATTTAAGTCTGGGTAGAGGATATATTAAAATCTGATACACTAGTATTTTCCGGTCGCGGCTTTTAAATTTCTAGATAGAAGTGCAGACGTTTCAAACATTCATAATCCAGATATATGTTTCATGCGACGTTTCCAGTGCATTTTAATGAATCTTATAAAGAAACATCAAATTCCGATCGAAATTCACTATTTTGTAGTAAGATTTAAACTTCGAAAAGAAAGGAAATATTCACGAATCGTTCTTTGACAACGAGGTTGTTTTCCATGTAAATAAGTGAAATTCTTTGAAGGTTATTTTCTGCAAGGAATAAAAAATGAATAAAAAATTATGACAGGGCTTGGAAATATATAGTCTCCCTTAAATTTTTAATTCAATTATGTAATGTAATGTAATCATATTTGCTACAATTCGTACATTAGCGTATATCTTTGCTTACAGCTATCCCTATATACGTCTAATTTGGGATACAATAGATATTTTAAAAGGCAAACGTCATTAATAATGCAGAAGTGGCAGATTTTTGCTAAAGCAAGCCTCGAGTTTGATAATGACTTGGAAATATTCTCTCTTGGCACTGGAGATATCAAATCGCTCAAAATCTACTAACCGGTTACTTGGTTGTTTTTCCGATCGAGTACCCACTTACTGCAATGATTTTTCAAATAAATTATACTTTTTGACTTACTATATACTGCGGCAAGTACTCATAATCACTTGTATGAGAAATATGTCATTTTTAATATTACAGGGTTATTGTACGAATATTGGTCAATATTGTCCCGAGAAGGATATGACATTGGACAACATTGCCAGTGCACTTAGATGTAATCTTTTTCTAGGGACAATATTCGTACATACTGTTATTGTGTTGCAACACTCAAAACGCTGAGAAGTGTCATTTCCGTCCTCGGTAACGTCATGATTTTGATGTGATATTGCAAAAGAATAATATAAAATACTGCATGCATACTTTTGGTTACGTCATACAGTAGATTGTACGTTGTGGTGACTTCTCTTTAAGAGAAACCAGTATCTTACCTAAGGGTCTGATGCCAAAGCGACACAAACTGAGTTAGCCAGATCCCGGATGGATTGGGTTACCGAGGCTAGAACCATGTGGCATCTTTCTTAACTGTCTTTTTAATAATTTAAAATGGCCGTTAATATATTGTTATTGATTAATCGTCCCAAAACACTGAACAACTATCAGAAAATGATGTCATTTCTTCGTAATACTGGAAATTTGTTTCCAACAGATTTCGGGGATGAAATCTGTAAGGAATACCCAAACACTAGATATTTACATTACAAAATGGTTGTAAACTAACATTAATCTCCGACAAGAAATTTTACCATTGGAACTTCTGCAATTCATTTGAAGATACTATTTATTTTTGTTACTGTTGTTTTCGGAGATGGCTGAACACCAAGATAAATTTTCACAACTATCATTATTTATTCCTTGTATCCACACGGGAGGCAACGCCGACGTATAGATAAGGACCTAGCTTCCCCAGCTGCGGTGTGGAATCCCGAAAACGGACTGTCCATAGCTGTATGAGGATATAAATACACTGACACACCGAAGAAACCCGGGATATAGAAAATGAAATAGAACCTAGCGTCTCAAGCTGCGGGTGGAACCGCTCCAAATCGTACTGCCGTGGTCGTGCGGGAATGTAAATATACAGCCACATCGGCGGAACTCCGATGAATAGAAATGACCACTAGCTTCTTGAGCTGCGGGGTAGAACCCTTCCCAACCGGACTGTCAGTGATTGTGCGGGAATTCATATACACAACCCGTCCTTTGGATGGAGACGTAAAATCGGAGTACTTGTTTTGGGAGAATGCCACGCTCTCTGCACGCTAAAGAACTCTTGCAACAAACTCTTTTTGAGTTGTCCGTATCTGACCAGTTACAGTTGGCTAAATTGTCCGTCCTTATCCATCCTTCCCTCCTTTTCTCGTGGCAGTCTTATTCATTATTCCGTTAATCTATCCGATATGCACTTAATGATTGTCTGTTGACTTGTTTTCGTCCTCAGTTGCTCACTAGGGCATTAAATACCATTCAGTCAATCTTGCATTCATCAATACAATCACCTCAATATAATGAAAAATAAAAAAAATTGAAAGAATTAAAAAAAAAATTATATCACAATGGAGGTCCGTATTGTACTCTCCCCAAAAAAAGAAAGGCAACATCCTTAACCATTTTACAGTATATGATTTTTTCACAAAAATTAATGAAAAAAGGTCAACCATTGATATCCTTTATTTTTTAAATGTCTGAAGAAAGATTTTTAAATATCATAACTTTGCATGCGGTCAACCGTGACCTTTTCATGTCAAGATTTGGAACTACGCACGGGGAGCGTTTATAAAAAATTGAGACGATGTGCACGTGAAAATCATGGTCATTTTGCTAGCGCTTAGTACGGGCATAGAAAGTCAGGTATATCCTTTATTAAATGCATTTACGTGTTAGCATCTAGAATAGACTCTGCTACACAGAATATCGCTATCGAGCGTCTTGAGGCCGGTAAATCCCAGAATGCAGTTGCTCGACGATATAATGTTCACCGGAGCATAATTTCACGCCTTTGGCAGCTATACATGTACCAACAATCCGGATTAACAAGTGACAGGTAGCGTTCTGCCCCCTCTCTCCACGCATCACAACTGCAGCTCATGATTGTCACATGTGGTTATTCCATCTGCACCAAGGGACAGCTACAGCAACAGAAATTGCATTAAATGTGCCTGGTCTTCGCAGAGTGTCAGCATAGACATTATGCAATCGCCTGCATGAACGTGGACTTCAACATCGACGCGCACGGGTTAGATGATGTAACAGAGTACGCATATGGGATCTTAGAAACTGGCGAAGAGTTTGGTTCAGTGATGAATCCAGATTTATGCTTCAACGTCGAGATGGCTGCACTAGATTATACAGACGTCGAAATGAACGTTTCTCTCGCAACTGTGTGGCAGTGATATGGTGGAGGACGTATATCCTATAACCAAAGAACACAGTTGGTTCACATCCCGGGCAACTAAACTGCTTTACATCATCTATCCGCTATCGATACAAGGAGGGAGATTTCTTAGCATGATAACGCCAGATTGCATATCGCACGTGCTACTGTGGAATTTCTTGCGAATCAAAATGTCACCGTGTTACCCTGGGGATCAAGATCACCGGATTTAAATCCGAGTTAACACTTATGCGATAAGTTGGATCTGCGCGTGCGCCAGTGTCAACCAGCCCCGCAAACTCTCCAGCAACAACAGCAGGCACTTCTGCAGGAGTAGCAAGGATGCGACAGACTCTCGCAATTCATCTAATCAATGCCGAGACGACACAGAGCTGTGTTATAAGGCAATGGTGATCACAACAGTATTGATGCAAACGATCATTTGATTACGCATGTTTGTATGCATATTCATAAAAAGAGACATTATGACTATCACAACGCCAAACTTTAACCCCCTGTGTAATGTATTTCATACACAATTTTGATTTGTAATTTATGAAGTAAATCTTATTTTTTCACATGATGAACATTTTTTCCCTTTTTTTTGGAGGGAGGCGTATATATATATATATATCTTGATTGTTGTCAATATTACCAGATTATAGTTTCTGATTTCTATCAATGTCCGGTTTGAAATATTTTAATAAGATCTATATGAATGCGTAAGTTTTTTTTTGTGTTTATACATTAGCAGTTTGAATGTAATTCATATTTTTATCTGTATATTCAGAATATTCCTAACTAGAGAGTCACTTCAGCCTGGATCGCTAACTTGGTTCTAAACTTACCAATTCTAAGTAATTTCCAAGAAGATCTAAAAGTGTACTTCCCACAGGGTCCAAAATTAAACAATGTTCCATCATTGTGGTCATCTTGGAATTCCAATATGCATCAAAATTACAATTTTGGTAAAGGCCCTTCTATTGAACATTTATGACATGGTCAGCTTCCTCTGGTATAGTAATTTCCAAGAATAAGATCTTCAAGTGTATTTCCCATAGGTTCCAACGCTAAACTAGTTCCACGGTATCGGCCATCCTGGAATTCTGAACAGCATCAAAAACACCGTTTTGGTAGAAGATCTTGCACTGAACATTCATGGATATGTTCAGCCGCAACTGTTATAGTCGTTTCCAAGGAGTTTTTCCAGTGTATCTCCCATAGGTTCCAACGTTAAACTATGTTCAACGGTGTTGTTCACCTTAGAATTCTGATCCGCATTAAAAACACCGTTGTAGTAGAGGACCTTCCAACAAACATTTAAAGACATGTTAAGCTTCATTTGTCTTATTCATTTCCAAGATGAAGATCTTTAAATGTATTTCCCATTTCCTCCAATGTTTAAATTTTTTCAGTGATGGCTGCCATCTTGGAATTCTCATCAGAATCAAAAACTCAGTTTTGGTAGAGGTCCTTCCAATGAACATTATGGACACGTCGTAGCCACTTCCATGGATCTAATGTTAAACATTGTCACACGCTGTCGACATTCTTAGATTTCGGATTGGCACAAAGAACGTAATGTTATTTGACCTTCCAATGAACATTTACGGATATATTTAGCTTCGATAATCGTTTCAAAGAAGATCTTCAAGTGTATTTCCCATAGAGTCAAACTTTGTCCCCACGGTGGCGGCCATCTTGGATTTTGGAATGGCACCACAAACACGATTTTGATAAAGGATTTTCCAATGAACATTTATGAATATGTTTAGCTTCAACTGTTTAATCGTTTCAAAGGAGATCATTGGAAGGTCCTGTACCACAAATGTGTTACAGTTTTAACCAGGAAGTCATTTATAAACGATATGAGGAACAAAGAAGACTTGGACTACCTTGAGATACCATATATTCCATCGAACCCGAATTGGAGTTGGTACTGAACCAACATATATTATGAATATATAAATGAAGTTAAAACTGTCTCAAAGAATGTCTTTGTGATGTATTTAAAAAACAGAAATCAGAATACCAGATGTTCTTGAAAGTCTTTGAAATATATATACAACTGAAGGTATTTTTAATTCATTTTGGAAAATTTGATACGAATGTTTAAATTTTTCAAATGAAAGCAATACAGTTTCGAAATGTTTGTTGCTTTTGTACGTGTCTGTATTTTACTTTTGCTTGAAACATTTATATATATTTATATATGTGATTTCTCACTTATCCGTTTTTTACCTTTTGTTAATTTATTTTCAGGCAATGTGAGAAATTTTTAAGTAAGAACACGCTGAAATCAAATTATAAAACATTATATGTTGTATGACGTAATCTATTGTTAATGATACGTTTGTAATGTTGTTAAAACCGTATTTATTTACTTCAATTTGCAACTTATGTCATTAGACAATTTACCTTCATCAATATTATCTATGTATTATTAATGTCTAACAGCTGTATTATGGACTACTTGTAAGAAGTCTATTATTATTATTTTATTAATCGTGAACACCAATTAAAGATACGCAGTTATGTGCTTTTTCTGTTGCACCCAATGCAATATAAACTGTCATTGTTATATTTGCGTGGATATTAAATGGATTTTGATACTGAATAATAAATTTACGATTTTGCGTATTTCTTTGTGGTTTGATTTATTTCAAATACAATCGTTTTAAAATCTTATAATCTTATATACTTGCGGTCAGTGATTGGAATCCGTGTAAGCTTCAGCAAAGGAAGGTAGGATTAGATCATTTCCAATTTATGGTAGTTAGTTGACGGTACACACAATCTGTGTACAATTTACTCAAATTGTGTCTGTTTTTCGAGTTGGTTATCGTTGGGTAGTGCAATATGTTGCAGAGTGCTGCATTCTTGTCCACTTGTGAGCCTTGTTGATAACAATATAAAGCTTTATCTTATTTCAATCATAAATTTAAACTCAAAATAAGATAAGACAACTATAAAACGTTCACATTGTTAATCAATATGAATACAGTACAGCATTACGGGGACATGATATGTGGACTATAATTAATTCATTCTTTACTTAATTTTCCATAGATGAAACTCGTAGCATTTGCCCTGTTAGTTTTGGGAATAGCAGCCTTACGTGTTGTAAATGGAGATGAGGATGATGGCAGGGAAAAGCAAAAGGTTGAAAAGGAAAACCATTGGGAATCCTCTGAAAACTTCGAGAATCCGTTGGAAAAAGACAAGGACATGACACAGTTAGTTGAAGATATTTCTGTAGATATTTCTGTAGAACAAATGATAGAGTATCTGAAAAAGCAGCTGGAGGAAACAATCGAAGAAGCTGTAAGAGATGTACTGATAGAAAATCTTAGAAATATGCCCAATAAAACCATAGAACAACGAACTGAAGACATGAAATCTGAAAGAGAAGGACAAGCTGAGGATGTAAACAAAAGGATGCAAATAGTTCAGAATGGGAGGGGCAATTATAATGAAGAGAGTAGAAAACAAAAAACGGCTAATGGACAAATAGACAAAACAATTCCACAAAAGGCTATGAAGAATATAAAGGATACCAAGGCAAGAAGAAAAGGTGAATTTTTCTTCTACTTTCTTATGATATATTTTTTTCATAGTTCTGATATTAGATGGATAAAATAAGTTTTAAGAAGTGAAAAGTAGGGCAGTTTATTAAAGGAATATATTTCGATGATATCACAATCACTTTCCATGTCAGTGTCTGATACATTTATTTTATATTTTCCATGGATAAGTGATACAGGAAAAATCTCCGTTGTAAGTAAATTCCTATTTCTGCAGGAAGGAAAAAAATCTTAATATTTCATACAAATTTGGTAGAATAAATCCAGCACACCTACTGTGTTTACTTCAACATTCACAGAATTATGTTCCGTTCTAAGCATGAAACTTCTTAATAACCAACCCATACTTATAGTTTAACTTATTTTACCTCTATATATAGTGTTTATAAAACTACTCTAAGAGTTACCTCTCATTGCGATATATTGTATGTAGCTGCATTTGAGAATATCGGTTATTTCGTAATTTTTACTCTATGATTTGTGTTTATAATAAGAAAAATAAAGCACTCTTATAGACGCATCTACCTTTATGTATAATGTGAGATTTATCTAGCATTAACAGCTGAATTGCAGTTATAAAAAAAACCAAAATAATAAAATTTCTTTTCAGGCTTAATACAAATTACCTACCCATACAGTAAACAAAATAAACAAAACTTAAATAAATAAAAATAAAAAAAAATTCCGGTTTGAACTATTTAACGGATGGTAATTAGCTAATATGAACTATGTTTCCTTACAGAACTTTATTACACCGAATTTGCTACGGATAACAAAATCTCGTTTAACCACTCATCTGTCAAATTGATACTGTTGAAAAGCAACCGGCGCAAACGTTCGTTACCATTTCAGGGATTTACTTTTTTTATATTAAGATAATACGGTAAGGTGCACTTGTACGTCCAGTTTCCTTCTTTACAAAATAAACTATTCAATTAACGGATTATTTTGACTGCCACGAGAAATGGAGGATAGGGTGGTTAGGGTCCGAAAATTTAGCCTTTTAACTGCTCACTTATGGAACATTCACATCGCACGAAAAAACGATGTCACATTGCGAAAGGGTTGTTGCCCGTGGTAGAAGAAAGCGGGTGCTATTTTTATACCCAAGGGTTCCCACGGGGTGCAAGAAATACAAGAACATGTCTCGAAAGGGAAACAAATTACGAGCTTATCTGACCGCTTAGAACAATGAACAGATGTTAAACGGCTTGAGTTAGATGAAATAATGCAAAGTTCTGTAAAATAATGACAAGATCAAAGAATTACATACTTACAAAAAAGTTTTTATCACAATTCTCATTTTTCAGTGAAATTAACTGTAGATTTAATCTTCCCACAAGTAACTTAAGCCTAGGTCTTAAAACAAGAGTTCTAACATTAGT
>JAOXYJ010176040.1:0-10602 GCA_028566555.1 Lithophaga nigra
CTTTTTCCTTGGTACATAGACAAGCTGATTATTAATTAGATAGCCTAGTTCAGATAGTTGCTGCGGTTGTATCATTCTGCGCTATGCGAAACCCTTTATTTGCTCTTAAAATTATTTTTTCATAAAACAAAAGTAGCTAATATGACTACCATTATGGATTAAACTGGAGGGGGAAAGTTAACATCTGCTATCTGCAACTCCTTCTAAACCGATAAAGGGAATTCCACCAAGCAGTAATAGTTTATTAGATAGTGGTAATATGCGCTGCCTGTTCTGTTTTGATCTACAATTTCCTAGAGAAAAAAAAATGGCATTTTGACTCAACTATTACGGACTTGAAGCTGTCTGCAACTTCTCCTAAACCACAAAAGAGAATTCAACAAAACTTGCACAGATTGTTCATTAGGTACCATTTTAGTTTGTTCTCAATATTTTTTTCTTTTGAAAACAATAATAGCCATTTTGACTCAACCATTATGAGTATGTTTACATGTGGTATCAGCAATGACTCCTAAATCCACAAAAAAGAATACCAGTAAACTTACATAAATTGTTCATTAGGTGCTGCTGATGTGCACTAGCTACTTTGTTCTGGTATATAAATTATTTGAAAAATACAACAATTTTTACTAAACCAAACGAACTTCAAGGAGGCTGATATTTGCTATCATCAACTCCTAACTCAGCACTTGAGTGCACCCCATGTTTTGGTGGGTGCTATTGATCTTTTTTCTTCTGCTTGTGTCTTTGATCTTTATTTATCTTTGTCTTAATCCAGATTTTGTCTGCGTTCACTATCCATGATTTTTGACGAATGATCCTTTTGTTTTCTTACCTTTTCTTTTCCTTCTCTTAAACCACTAAAGGGATTATATCCAAGCTTGCAAATATTGGTTATTAGGTACTACTGATGAGCACAATTGTTTTTTGTTTGGCTTCAAAAATTATTTAAAAAACCAACTGTTTGACTCACCCGTAATGACTTGAAAGGAACAGGGGAAATGATTTGCTATCCTAAATCACTACAGGGAATTCCACCTTACCTGTGCCGATGGTTCAATAGATGCTGCTTATATGTACTTGCTACCTTGTTTCGATCTACAATTTATCTGAGATAAAAAACACCAGTTGTTACTAAACTCGTAATGGACTTTAGGGAGGTGACATTTGTTATCCTCCACTCCTTCCATGCCGTTGAACTAGACTTGAGCAGTTTCTCTAACAGGAACTTAAGGTGTGCATTGGTTATTCTGTTTTGCTGTAAATAATTTTCCTCCCGAAGAATCTGATTAAACCTGGTTCTATTGAATAAGTGCTACCTTGGTTGCAAAGGTCAGTTCTGGAGAATAGTTATGGAGGAGTTGTGGGTAGCAGAGGTCAACATCACTTCAAAACCACTTCGTTAGTATTTGATTCAGAAAATTATTTACAACAAAAAAAAAAAAACTAATGCACACCTATAGTTCCTGCTATAGAAGCTGCACAAGTCTAGTTGAAATCCCTTCAATGGCATGGAAGGAGTGGATGATAGCAAATGTCACCACCCTCCCATCTTAAAGTCCATTACGAGTTTAGTAACAACTGGCCGTTTTTTTCTCATATGGATTGTAGATCGAAACAGGGTAGCTAGTACATATTAGCAAATCTATAGATCGCCTACTGACATACTTCTAATAAGTTCAGAAGTCTTAGTCTTTGCCATGAAACAGACCCATAAGTAGAAAATTTGGGCTGTTTTGACTTTCAACTTTTAACTTTGTGTATATTTATGTGTTAGATTTTACCATCATTTATGACTTTGTTTCTTGACATTTTGTTTGTATTAGAACGAGCTGTTTCGCAACATTCATCTTGTTTTATATTGTACAACCAGTTTGGAAAACTGATAAACTGTTCAATAGGTGATGCACATGTGGACAGTCAAGTAATTCAATTTTGCATGAATGTCACCTATTGTACAATTTAGCATCAATTACAATTTCCCTTTGAAGTAACCAAATTTCTTTCAGCAATTGCAACTTACCTTCCAGTAAATGAATTCGAGGTGCTTATTTTATACTCACATCTTCCAACATCTTTGGACGTAACCTGTTTGCGGCTTGAAGAACTATTCTCTATGAGTTAGTTGATCCATATGCTATTCCGTTGGAGATATGAAGAAGATGGCAGATTGCAACATGGTCACCTTTTATGGTATATTTTGAATCCGACTTTTTCAAATAAGTCTGCAATTTATTTTTTGGTTTTATTTTTGAAAGTGCAATGTTTAATATTGATTTATGTGAAATAGAAAAGTAAAACATTCCATAGATTTCAATAAAAAATGGTAAATTCAGAAAAAAAATTGTATAACATTGTTTATTATTTTCCTTGATACTGTCATTGTTCTGAGAAAAAAATGATGCATAACATTGTTAGTTATTTCTCTTGACATTGTTATTTTCACTTTTTTTCGTTATCAATTATTAACCATTTTTGAAATTTACAAAATATAATTCTTATTTATTTACACAGGAGTTTAAAAAATATGCACTTTAAAAAAAATGAAATTTCAGATTTATTTGAAAAAGTCCAAATCAGAATACAGCATAAAGATGAACTTGTTGCAATCTTATCTAGTTGATAACACTTGGATTAGGATCTAGATCAATTGATTTATTTAAGGAAGTTCTTCAAACTGTAAGCAGATTACTTCCATAGATGCTTGAAGATTAAAATTCATGTAACAGGAAGGCAAGCTGCAATTGCAGTGTGAAATTTGGTACCTTCGTAGAGCAATTGTAATTTATGTGTGGGTAAAGGAAGAGTAATTAATCAATGAATTGGAATAGAAAAAAAAATTCCAGTTGGCATCACTTTATTAAGGTTAACTGATATTACAGTGTGAGAGTCCTCTGCTGCAAGAAAACACAGTCTAATTTGTTATATCACATTAAAATTGACCTCTTTGTTACCCTTTGGTGTAAGTATATTGACCTTCCCTTTATGTATTCCTGAACCAGGTTTTAAATTACAAGATGGATTCAGATATAGCAAAATCAGTAAAAGGAATACTCAAGTTAAAATTAACTGAATAAGACAAAGTTTGTTAAGTGTTATTTTATATTCTTTCAGCCATACCTAATTCAATTTGCAAAACTGTTAGGCTGGGCAATAGGTGTACATAAATGGTTGCTACACTTACATTAAATACTGAGTAATTTGACCTCTTTTGACAGATTTCCTGTCTTGATGGACCAGTTTTTTTGGAGGGAAGGGATTTCAAGACATGACCTACTGTACAAAGTTCTGTCATAAAAATTAATATTCACACAATATTCGTAAACATCACAGACTTTTAAGGTTTATTCTAACGTTATTGATCACTGGAGGAACATAATGAAACGTTCAAATTTTATAAGAATATCTACTATCGCTGATTCTACATGCTTCTCTTGATTGTTTTGGTTTCCGCTTAACAAGATTTCTTTAATCAATGATGAAATTTCAACGGAATTTTCTGCTTAATTTCTGTATAAATTGTATGTGTTATGTGTGATTATAGTAAATTGAATTTCAATCAAATCCATGATGGGTAAATCAATAAAACTTCTCAATGATCGTGCTTGGATCAGCAAAACTCTTGACTATTGCAACAGGAAACATTGAAATTAAGTGCATTTCTGCGTAGTAAAACGTATTGGTTACAGTGTATGGTGCAATGTTTGCAGAAAAACTGTCGATTTTAGTTTGAATTGAAGTTTTATGTAATACAGTAATGAAGTAAATGGAAGATTGATTGTAGATAGATAATTTCAGACTGGAGTGTAAATAATTTACAACACAATTGATAGATGTTTAAATTTGATTGAGTTATAAATATATTGCTTTTAAATGAGGGATAAGATGATGTATGGTTTGCTTCTAAATCAGACTGAGACAGCTGAGACCGTTTTGAATACGTTCATTGACTTTTTTGACTGAAAAAATTTAAAAGTTCTGAATGATCATATTTGAAGTGCTATATAATTTATACCTACTGAGAATTTTCCAGGAATAAGATGTACTGCAAATTTATGTCAATTTTAGTGTTTTTATGCCTAAACTAAAATTGATGGAGATATAGAATTATTTTTTGTATTTTTAGATTTTAAAAAAATTTTAAGTCAGATTTCTTCGGTGATATCCTATGTCCTTAGATCTATTCTTTTTAGGTGTATTGCAACCAAGTCAGGCTTGAATAATACTTTAATAGATTACAGTTTTCTTCTTGATTCAATCAAGTTTATACTTATGTGGAGAATAACAATATCAGGGTCATTAGGTCAGAGGTCAACTACATTTTTACTACATCAGAAATATGTGTTATTAGACCATCTGGTCCAAAGGACCATGTGAGCTATTGCCATCACTTGGCATCCGTCGTTGTCGTCATCCATCACTAGCTTTTCATATTTCAATCTTCTCCTTAGAAAGTCCAATGGCAAATGGAACCAAACTTGGCAATAATGTCCATTGGAAGGTTCTCTATAAAAACTATATTCTTCATACCGATCAGACACTCTACATGGCAGCCAGGGCCAATAATGTGTTTTGATTGGCTAAAATTTCAAAGGTCTTCTTGACAGAAACTATACAGCCGATGAAATTATTTTATGGTATGAATGAAGCTTGGCAGGTCCTGTACCAAAATTGTGTTCGTGTGCAATCCCAAATCCAGGATGGCCTCCACTGTAGGACAATATTTAACATTGGACTTAAGGGAAATGCATTTGAAGATCTTCTTGGAAACAACTATAACAGTTGAAGCTAAACATAACCATAAATATTTATTGGAAGATCCTGTACCAAATATGTATTCGTGGTACCAGTTTGAATTCCAAGATGGCCGCCACTGCGGGACAAAGTAACATTTGATCCAATGGGAAATACACTTGAAGATCTTAGAAAAGACTATGACAGTTGAAGCTAAGCGTACCTATAAATTTTCATTAGAAGAAATTATGTTTGTGGTGCCAATCCGAAGATGGTCCCCACTGTGGACAGAATTTAACATTGGATCCTATGGGAAATGCTTTTTAAGTTCTTCTTGGAAATGACCAGGACAGTTGAAGCTAAACATGACCGTAAATGTTCATTCGAAGGTCCTCTACCAAAACCAGGTTTTTAATGTTGATTGGAAGTTCAAGATGGCCGCCACCATGGAACACAGTTTAACACTTGACCCTATGGGAGATACACTTGCAGGTTGGCTAAGACAGTTGTAGGGAAACATGTCCATAATTGTTCATTGGAAGGTCATTTACCAAAATGTTTTTGATGACAATCAGAATTCCAAGATAGCTGCCAACATGGAACATAATTTTACGTTGGACCTTGTGGGAAATGCATAAATGTTCATTGGAAGGTCCTGTATATTTAATATCGATTGGAATTCCAAGATGGCCACCACCATGGAACATAGTTTAATGTTGGACTCTACGATAAATGCACTTGAAGGTCTTCTTCTTGGAAATGACCTATAATTGGTCAGTTTAGAACCAGGTGAGCAATACAGGCTTAGGTGAGCCTCTAGTTGTATGTACATCATTTTGACCATGGGATGACCCTATTTTGGAAACTGACAGTATATTCACATACAACAAATTCATTTGTGTAGTATGTCATTTCAGAGAAAATGTATTTAGTGACAGAAATAAACTGATTTATCATGTTTGTTCAGGGGCAGTAACTCTTTGTCATAGAAGTAGTCCATTGATTTGAATTTTCAGTACATATGCATTCTTTTATCTAATACTCATCTTTATTGTTTATTATTCTGAAAGTGGACATGTGAAAAGTAGAAATTTGAATGCTGATAGAAATTTATTGCATATTTTCAAGATTAAAGCTGTGTTATATTGAATATCTATTAAACAAAAACAAAAAAATACATAAAAATCAAATTTCATAGAAAAACAGATAGAATTGCAAGTAATAATATCATGTCCCTGATTTTATAAAAAAATATCAAACGATTTATGACTTGATATATTTTCAGTTATGAGTTTATATCATTGATTGATTCCCAGCACAACAGACATCAGACTTTTATTGTGTTTCTGAAAAAGCTGGCATTGTATGTCAAAATCAAATGCAGTAAAAATACATTTATTACTTATCATATTACAGATTTTGATTGGTTTTAAGATGAGCTAAGCTTTTTAATGCTTGGGAAATTTTCACGCCACATCAGTTACGATTAATATTGTTAATTTTGATACTTTGCACTTCGGTTTTTATCACATTTAAAATTGGTGATTTAGATATTTAAGACTGCAGTTTTACATATTTGCTGCATTTTTATGTACAGAAAAATCACTATCAAAGCATTTTCATTGTATGAGACTGTTTCCCATTGAGGAATGCAACTTTTCTATAATGATTACTTGGTATAGAGAAAGCCGAATTAGGATTTTATCGAGAGCAGCACTTACCATCTCATTTGTAACGATTTGTATTTTAACAGTATAGAATAGCATCATCTATGGTGTTAAAGGAGCCCATTGTCATCTCACAACACAAGATAGCCAAATTATGAGAAAAGCAAATATATTTATAATAATTGTTTTCGTTTCCTTATTCAGTTCTCTAATCTTAACTGCCTCAACCACAATATCAGGTGAGGTGTGCTTTACTGTAAACACTGGATGATAGTTTATTAGTTGATTACCCAAAGTTAGTTATGCCCAGGTACAATAGGATTCCCTGGCCATCTGAAAGTATCTGTCAACATAGGAATTTTAGAAAACAATTATCTTGAACAGAAGACACAGTGAGCTGAATAAGCAGGCATGTAGAAGAAAAGCATGTGCCATAAATTGTAGATACAAGCTAGAAAATTGTTACATGTCAATAAAACATTTTAACAGTGTTATATTTAACCTTTTAGTAATCTGATGTAATTCAGTTTATTATGAGGTTTCATTTTGAAATGAACAAATATTTATAAATGTGAAAACATAAAGGCATTTTAAATGTTCTTGCTTTTATTTTAGAGTTGTCTCCCATTGTTCTGTGTGATACTCATATTCAATCTTTTCACTTTCAGGTAAGAATATTAACACAATGAAGAAAAGTCCAGGTAGGCCTGTCATATTGTTTTATTTAGGTTAACAGTTTATGTGACCGTAAGACACTGCAGACCTTTTTCTTTTGTGCAGTTATTGTGAATTAATCCTGGAAAGGAGGTCAGTCTAATTTTGGTCTAGAAATCAGTCTAATTTCAGTCTATAAACATCAGGTGAATCAAGAGTGGTCCAAGGTGATTGATATAACTAGTTTTGATCATCAAATTTACCATGACATTATGGAAACAATTCTTCATGAAAGAAAATGATTATCTAGAATATGTATGCCTTTGTGGATATGTGCAAGAAAAATGCAGGGCAAATTTATTAAACATCAACATGCAATATCTAATTATGGCACTGACTGAGCATTGCAAATACATGTACATAAAATAAATTAAGTTGCTAGAAGTAATCCTACCTTCCATTAAGAGAATGTTGCATGTACTACTGATTTTATTTTCAGTTTTCATAATCATAAAATTGAAATGAATTCCAAACTCCTCTTAAAAAAAGCTAAATGCAGTTCTGTAAAAATTGCTTGAATCCATTTGTTTGAGTGTAACATTATTGTTAACAGTAGTAATATTAAGATTTGCTAGTACAGTGGTCCTGGTCTTAAAAAACCCTTCTCAAGTACAAATTCTTGAAAAGGTAGCTTAGTAATTTATTTCATTTATGTATCTCCTGTTAGCAGTGGCAATTTCTTTTGTAAGACTACTTTTTCAACGTTAAAAAACAGGATGTAGATAGTATGTCATATTGTTTAGAACTGGAATTACGGAATTTTGATTTTTGGTCAATCAGATGTTCTTTTCAAATAATGTAAAAATCCTAAGTGGCACACAGAGCATTTCAGGGAAAATCCTATGTGACACACAGACCATTTCATTTTTATATGACCACAAATTTTGGTCATGGTATGATATATGGGTCTGTTGCTGTCTGTGTTGTCCATCTGTAGACAAGTTGGTTTCCAGATGATAACTTTCATTCTAGTTAACTGATCCATCTCAAACTGTATTTGCACTGGATTTTCAGAGAAATGTCTGCATTAGATTTTCAAATGAAATGCTATATTTACCACACCAGATTCTCACTTTATTATAAAAAAGTGTCTGATTGACCAAAGAGTAAAGTTCTATAATTACAAATAATTCCAATTCTAAATAATAATAACTTGTTTTCCATGAAATGCTCTGTGTGTCACACAGGATTTTCACAATTTCTACAAAATTGGTTACCTGAAATGGACTTCCATATGAAAAAGAAGAACTGACATGCTACTTTACAACCATTGGGATAGTCATCAGGAAAAAACCCAGTACTGTCGTAAAAATTCCTTAAAGATGTATATCCAGCATTTCTGTAGAAATTGAAATGGATGAATCATCAGGTCATAAAAAGTTAATACAGCTCATTACTGCTGCTAGTAATTACTGAGTGGTGGACAGTGGTCAATACTCAGGACACATCTGCTGGACACTTCATCACATGACAATATTGTATTGACATGGTGATGAGTTTGTTCATTTGATGTAATTATACCCAAATTAGAGGCTAAATGAGGAGGCTTTATCATTTTACCAGGAACTGTCAATGCCTTTGTGGATGCTGTAGAATTACTGCTCTACTGGTTAGTTTATTAAATGGGACTCCCTGCCTGCAGTATATTTGTGACTGCTGTTTTGATGTAATAGATTGGAGCATACTGCCACATTGATCAGTATTGACTGCTGTTTTGATGTGATTGACTGGGACTTACTGCCACATTGAGCAGTATTTTTGTGACTGCTCTTTTGATGTGATAGATTGGGGCTTGCTGAAACATTCAGCTGTATATTTGTGACTGCTTGTTTTGATGTGATAGATGTGGGCTTACTGCCACTTCGAGCAGTATATTTGTGACTGCTTGTTTTGATGTGATTGATTGGGGCTTACTGCCAAATTTAGCAGTATGTGACTGCTTGTTTTAATGTGATTGATTGGAGCTTACTGCAACATTCAGCAGTATATTTAGCTCACCTGGTCCAAAAGATCATGTGAGTTATTGCCATCACTTGGCGTCCGTCGTCGTCATTATCCGGTGTTAACTTTTCACTTTTCAATCTTCTCCTCAGAAACCACAGAGCCAAATTAAAGCAAATTTGGTAGGAATGTACATTGGAAGGTCCTCTATAAAAATTGTGTTCTTCATTTGAATCGAATATCAGATGTATTTCAGACAAAAACATATTTTTTCCTTTTAATAACTACACGTACTTGCTGTTAATGAATATGGTGGTCTGTTAGAAAATGTCTAACAAATTCTTTAGAAGATATCAAATAACATGCAATCAGATATTTCATAAAAAAATTTTGTTTGCATTTAGTAAGTAATATTTTTTTCAGATGTCTTTTGTAATGTGTTGAGGTTACCTTTGGGAAATTTTCTTGGAATTTATATATCACAGCATATCTATCAAAATTGGAATATCACATGTTACATGTTCTAATGTATGCCCTATCTACTTCCTGTTTGATGGCTACATGTCATTGCTGTTCATGTATTTCAGTGAAAACAATTTCTATAACCGCTTCCTCAGCAATTACATATCATGGAGTTGAGTTTATTTCAGATTGGGTTTTAGCATGTGACTGACTTTAAATATAATTCCTACTGTGGTGCACTGTTGTATGATTGCTAATAATAATAACAGCAATTGAAGAAATTTTCTGAAACTGTTTCCTCAGAAAATAGAATCACAGCGTCTTTGTAAAAATGGCTTTTCAGCTTTCAGACTGAAATGTTCAATTATAATAAATAAAAAATAAAAATAATAAAGCAGTGCAAATGTGTTGAGGAAGGATTAGGATATAAGATGGAGACATTATTATAGTAATAAAGGCTATTTTGTAGGAATTTGTTGATGTTTAAACTCAGCTGACTCACTCAAAAACTAAATAAAGTCAAAAGGACCTTATGTAAAGTTGTGAGTGAAAGGTTGAGTTTACATATCAATAAATTCCATAAAAATAGTATTTATTACTTATGATTTCAGTCAATTTGTCAAATACCACATAATTGAAAATAATGCCTAAATTAAACAACTCAAAACCAACTGTTTCAAAGGAGTATTAATTCAGTATCATGACGTTTGCAAAAAAAGTTTATTGATGTGTAAACTTTTTCATCATGGTACTGACTCATAGAAATGCAGCAAATTTTAAATATTGGAATTATTGTCATGTGAACTCTCCTTTTGAAATCTTGATGATATGGTTTTGTCCTGAAAAGGAGACTGCCCTGTTGCTACTGAAATGCAACTTTGTCATGTTTACAAGGGTATGCAGTGACTTTTTATTATTACATAGTGATAATTTCTGGACTTTGCATGAATTATTCTAATTTAGAACATAGTAAAGTGCTCTCGACCAATGAAATGGTAGGATTTTGTCTCTCTTAACTGTGAAGAACCATGCTCTTAGTAAGGGATTATTCTATTGTTTAGCTACACTATGACACAATGGGTCT